>JASAMZ010001500.1:0-15808 GCA_030248115.1 Linhomoeus sp. GSCO2_2 | reverse complement strand
TCTGAAGAAAATGCGCTGGTGGGAGAAGAGAACCGGCCACGGATACATGATCTGCTGCGAGCATCCATCCGAGCTCTGTCAGGCGGAGGCCGCCGGCGACACGCCCGTCTGTAGCAAGTCCACGAAGTGAAAATGAGGGGTTGCGCGCACTGGACAGAACGGGACTATTTCTAGAGCGTGGGGGTTGCACTCCGCAGTACCGACACTTCTGTGAAAAACTTGGCGGATCACAACAGTTTAAAATGTCATAGTCTTACAGTTTTGGCAAAATTCTTGAAAGCATCTTAGATTTCGTGAGTTCTCAAAGGCAAGCGTGTTTTCAAACTTCTATGAGGTTTCTTAAACACGTCTCTTTTAAAAAGCGGAGGGGGTTTGAGCTTTGTACTAGTATCGAGCTTGTAGCGTGGCCCTTTCCGATTTCGTGTAACCTCTAGACTATCCTCACGGCCATACTTATTGGAGTGGTCTTACTACGCAATATTGGGGTCGCCCGGGTTTAATTCTTTATAGCAAGAAAATATGTTTAAAAACTAAAATTTAAAAAAACCACGCCTGGAACCTCACACAAAACCATGAGTTACTTCTGACTTTGAATCGATTTTGGCTTTCAGTAGGCTGTTCAACGATGTCAAGACTGTCGCTCTGCGTTGTACGTGTACCATAGCAAAATCAACATCTCCTGTTTGCGACGTGATCTTGATACTGTGGTCTGTTGCACGCTAACACTATTCATTGTCAAATTCACACTTGGAAGCTTGACCGCTACACTAAGGAATAATTTCGATGGTTGAAAGTGGTTTCTACTATTCGACGCAATACTTTGTGTTACTGTAGCGCACGGAATTTGAATCTTTGAGACTGTTTGTTGTTAGATTCGTGCTCGGCAGCTCCGCACTTCAGTTCGATGTGTCATTTGACAGTTGACTGCGTTTGATCAAATTTTGAGTTTTCGACGCAAATTTTTCGGTTACGGTAGCAGGCGCAGTTCAAGATATTTTCGCTCTGCGACTCACAAGTGCCGAGATATGACCATGTCAAAATCACCAGTTTCTGACGCGTTTTGGTTACTGTAGCGCTCTGTTTAAACTTTTGAAACTTTTTGTTGTCGGATTCGTGCCCACACGACTCTAAAATACCCCACTTTGGGATACTGTAGCGCGCGAATTTTAAAACTTATTTTGGTCTCGACCACTCAAGTGGCTAGAATAGTCCGCAGGCTACTCGACGATGTCTCAAACTCCGTCCTACGACGTCAGACGAGCGAGTTATTAAGCCCAAAGCGAGCGTGACACACGCACGCACGCATGTACAGTACGTACGTACTGTACGTACGCACGTACGCACGTACGCACGCCGAGCTCTTGATAGGGTGTCGCCCGCCTGAGGCCGGGCGAAACAAGCTGTGTGTGTAAAAAGTTCAACCTATACTTTGTGTCTGTCAAATTTTGGTGAACAGTATAGTGAACTTTGTACACATCGTTAGCCGCATCTGGAGAAAGTGTCTTGAGAATGTGTACCTTAATGCCAAGTGCACCTATCCCCACGATACGCTTGTCTGTACAGCTGATCTGAAACTCAGTGATATCGCCGCGTTCGCTGTATGTTATCGGCATGATACGACGCCGTTTATCTGATGTTTCCTACCTGTGTGGAAACATCACATCCAACAACAAGCTGTGTGTGTAAAAAGTTCAACCTATACTTTGTGTCTGTCAAATTTTGGTGAACAGCATAGTGAACTTTGTACGCATCGTTAGCCGCATCTGGAGAAAGTGTCTTGAGAATGTGTACCTTAATGCCAAGTGCAGCTATCCCCACGATACGGTTGTCTGTACAGCTGATCTAAAGCTCAGTGATATCGCCGCGTTCGCTATATGTTATCGGCATGATACGACGCCGTTTATCTGATGTTTCCTACCTGTGTGAAAACGTCACATCCAACAAAATAACTTGCCAAAAGTTTGGTGCGAGCGAATTCCTGTTTTCAGCATACGCATTTCTGTTTCCGAGTGCACATTCATCAATAAACAGCTGTTCTGGCCATCAGGCGAAAACCTTGATTTTGAAATATTCTTAAATTTTAATCCTAAATATCTCGAAATTTGAATTTATTAAAACTGTAAAACTATGTCACAAATTCTTATTGGCATACGGCCTTACCATTTCTGCGTTCAAATTCGTCATTAAATGGCTTTGTATTTTAGTCAATTTATGCAATTTTGACAAATAATCGCGTATTTCTATCAAATTCCACATCTACAAAAATTAAATTTCTTTTGTATTACAAATTATCCGCGGTCCATGCTCCTTCCATTTCTGAAGAAATTTCGCGGCTAGCGCATCAGACGAAAAATTCGATTATCGACAATTTCGAATTTTAATCGCGAATATCTCGAAAATGCGAAATTAGCAACAGAAACGGATATCGGATCCGTACTCAGCGACATCGAGTCTACTTGACCACATATGTCACACATTTTACTTTGGTGCCACGGAAACACAGGCACACAGACACACAGACACACACACAGACATTGTCAACCGTATATATATGTGACCGGGAGAACCCGTCTTCAGTGAAAACTCGGATATCCGGGTTTTCACTGAGTTGGTTAGTGAAAACCCGGATATCCGGGTATTCACTGTTGAGTTAGTGAAAACCCGGATATCCGGGTTTTCACTGATAGGTTAGGGAAAACCCGGATAATTCTTCGATATGCTCAAAATCGCGCAATACACTGCTAGAACTATATTTCCATTGCCTATAGGCCGTTTGGTTCCTTCCAAATCAGGCTATGCTTAGGCTCGCCCTGCGCCCACAGTGCACAAGAGTCAGTCGGCGTCGCAGTCTGGCGGGTCGAAACTTAGGCTTAACGCGACCGGTGACCGACTTCAGGGCGCGCGGAGCGCGCCCTGAAGTTGGTGGTCGCGCTAAGCCTCAGTTGAGACCCGCCAGGCGCGACGCCGACAGAGTTTTAGTGCAAACTGTAAGTGAGATAAGCACTCCTCCATATACTTCACCTCCTGCTTAGGCCGGCTGTGCCCCCTCCCTCCGTACTAACGCTTGCGACAACTTTCAGTCGCGTGCAAACTGTAAGCGGGATGCACATTCCCCGTATACTTAGCCGCCTGTTGAAGCCAGACGTGCCAATTGGCCGCAAACATTTGGCATTGTGAAAGAGGCGGCTCGGCAAAGATCAAGGTATTGCATAAGATCGCACGTTTCGCACTCCACGACGCTTGTTTCGCGCAACAAACAGCGCGATTTGCCATTCAAAAGCACTTGTTTCGTCAGCAGTGTTGAAAACTATAGAAGCCTTGATTTCTACGCTACATTTCTTCGAAAGTATTAGTGAAAACACAGCAATCATGATTTTCACGATCCTCCCACGAAATCTCGCATATCCGGGTTTTCACTATACTTTCAGTGAAAACCCGGATAATTTGACATTATCCGGGTTTTCACTAACCCGTCAGTGAAAACCCGGATATCCGGGTTTTCACTAAGTCGACCAGTGAAAACCCGGATATCCGGGTTTTCACTGGATCCGGGTAGTCACGGTAACATATACACCTCGCCGCGCTGAGGCGCGGCGAAAAAGGCCAAGGTATCTCCCATCTCCAACTGGGGAGAAACTGTTGCAGGGAATACTTCGACCGGAAGTGTAGAAACGCAAGTGACACCTGCAACCGGAATGCGGTGTGCTGTGACGGCCTGGGATGTGACATGGGCCAGCGGAGATGCGTCAAAGGTGCGACTTGGCACTGTCCCAATTTCAAGGTCAAAAGAACGGCCGAATTGGGTTTGACAGCGTGCCGAAGTGAAAGCGGCCGCGTTCTCCTTCCTGGGAAGCAGCACGTCAGCGACAATGGCAAGCGAGTGATGCGCTGCGAAAGGAGGGGCAAGGAGGTGGCCTACACTCCAGTTGGTGAGCTATTGGTTGTACAGACAGACAGTTTCCGTGAATAAGTACCTATTCTCTCTCTCTCAGGTTGCATGATGTTCGGTCATGAGGTCCGAATAGACGAGGAGCACGAGCACAAAGGTTACGTGCGTCGCTGTCTCCCAGAAAGAGCAGAATTCACCTGGACAATTGTTGGTATGTAGGCAGCTGGCGGTTCTCTTCGTTGACAATATATTGTGTTCTTTTGACAATTTGCTCATCTTCCAGGGTCTTGTGTCTCGTGTCGACAATACTGTATCTTGTCTTGTGCCCACATTCCAGATTGTATTGGACAGGTGGTTTGTGTTGACAATATGCCTGCCTTTCGTGGGCGGGGGGGGGGGTGGTGTGTGTGGGGGGGGAGGGGACGAGCGGGGGGGGGCGCGTGGCTTTCCCTCCCGCACAGCCTGCGTCGTGCAAGGAAAACGATTTGCGGTGGGTTCGACGACGGCGACCGCCGACCACGTCTACCGATGCGTCCATCATAAAGAAGAAAACACCTTCCAATACGTCTGCTATGGTAGGCAGTGCGAAACGGGGTGGCCAATAAAACTTTAAGGATTTAGTTTCAGTTTCAGTTACAACTGAATCGATACTAGAACTGAGGCTGAAACTCACAGATTAGGTAGTTTCAGTTGTTTCTTGCTTGATGCTATGTAATAAATTATCCATTCCAGTATCCCGTCCAAAAATGTCCATTCATTAAATTAATACCAAATTTGACGATGGAATATGTTAAGCTATCGGATCCAAATATTTAATTAGGCTTCCAAAATTCTAAATTTTCCATTAAACCTATAAAATGACAACGCCAAATAGGGAATGGAAACAATTTGTTGTGACATTCTGATCCTACAGTCAATAACTGACACTCAACAAGTTCCGTAACTGATATTGAAACTGAAAATGGCGGGCATCATGTTTTAACTGAAGCTGAGACTGAAACTGGAATGAGCTTCTATTGGTCATTTGCTCTAATTCGCCTTACTTCATTCAGGCTGCATAAGGGAGAGAGTGACTTTCCTGATTGGCGAAGAAGTGGAGCAGGGTCGGTTCGCATACAAATGCATTGTCAACGATGAAGGCAGCACGCAGTACGTCCCTATCGGTGGGTGGGAATTTGCGCGGTCATGCTTATGTGTTGTTTTAACACTTTGAAGATCACACATGCACTTGATCTCATTCCTGAAGTTGATCTTATTTTTGATAATGAGATCAACGCTGAAGCATAGGAGGAGGGTGCTTTGAATCTTATCTCCCGCTAGAGTGGACCAATCGCGCCGTTTCTTTTTGCGTTCGACTCATCACTAAGTCTGCACCAAAACATGTCTTCACCGCTGCCATCAGTCGCCTCTTGTGGTTGCACTGGAGAAGGGCTTGGAAAATTGGAATTTTATTAATTGCAATGAAAGTTGCACACATGGTGCAGTTTTCAATCCTGCATCGATTGGTCTTAATCTCGCCTCGCTCCGTTGTGTGGTTCGTGAGACATGTGTTGTAGCCCAACATGGTATTCAGCCCAATCTGGGATTGGGCTAGCCCAACATGGTATACCTTGTTGGACTAGCACATCACGGGATCGCGCATCACGCGCGGGACTGTCGCACATCGCGAGATCTCCCCCACTGATACGCAAGGCGGCACTGGGTGATGTGTGGCGCCTCTGTCCAACCTAATGCCCCCCACGCCACACACTATTCGCCCCGTCCGACCCCCCCCCCCCCCCTGCGATTGACATGGCCTTGCAAAATCAGATGCCTCGCAGTCTCTCCATTTGTTACTGCGGTCATTTGATAATTCAATGGGCCAGCTGTAGTGACAAGGGAAACGTGCAGGAGAGCCTGCAGTGAAGCACTCCGACCAGAACGGGAGAAAGCAGGCCGCCACTCACTTATCATGAGAAATAAGGCCGATTTTCACCCAATGATTCGCGACAAATTCTGCCGGCGCGCGAGTTTCAGAGTACGCATATTCCCTCCAAAGATTCACTTTGGCAAAGATTCCCTGCACCCACAAAGGCCGGAGCGTCGCAGAACTCCACCGAAATCCTGTAGACCAGGCCAAATTGAGTCCAAAATGCGCCATTTCGCTTCGATTCAACCAGTAGCCGGCAGCTAAGATTCAGGGCTGTGCCAATCGCAGACTCGCCTTGCCATTTTAGACGAAAAGAATTGACAATTCATGCGCAAATGCTCACTTTACCACGCCGTCTTTTCGCACTGCATTTCCTTCAATTGCGAAGTTTGAATGCGCGCAAATTTAAGTTACAACAAAGTTTGAGGAGAGTACGGCAAAAGTTGCATTCGAATTTGAATGTCGGCATTAGGAAAGTGCTTGTTTGAAGACAAAATCGACAGAAAATGGAGAAACCAATGCCACCCGAGAAACCAAACCCACGCCACCCCGAGACAAATGGACTGATTGAGAAGGCGAGTGGTGTGTTGGAAATGAGGATCTGTGCGTGGATGCTCGACAAGAATCGAAAGGATTGGCCGAACGAGCTGTCAAATTGCGTGAAACAGGAGTTCACTTTTCCTGCCAAGTCGGTGTCTGTGGTCGGGGCTATGCGCGCCAACATATCATACAGTAAGAAGCGCGTCCCAGTGTCATTGTGCAAATGCGAAACCAGCTGTTCGACCAGTAGATGTGCGTGCCGCAAGAACGGTGTGCCATGCGGGAGCAAATGCCATGTGGGTAGCAAAGCGTGCCTGAATTAACTGGTACATGTTTGTATGTCGCGCATTGTATCTACTTTCTGGTACATGGCTGTTCTCTGAATCGTCTATTGTTTACTCGCCGCATAATGAAGAGATTAGGATATGGCGGGGAGGCCTGTCGGACGCGGCGAAGAGCGTGTGGTTGGTGTGTGTGTGTGTGTGTGTGGGGGGGGGGGGGGGGGAGGGCATTAGGTTGGATGGAGGCGCCATACATCGCCAAGCGCCGCCTTGCATATCAGTGGGGGAGATCTCGCGATGTGCGCCAGCCGCTCGAGTGATGCACGATCCCATGATGGGCTAGTCCAACAAGGTATACCATGTTGGGCTAGCCCAATTCCAGATTGGGCTGAATACCATGTTGGGCTACGACATATGCATTCCGAAGTTTGACACCCAATGGAAATGTTTGTTAAAGTGCTTAGGTTCGTGTCTTTATAACTCAAGCGTCAAATCACCTATCATGCAAAACTTAAGTGGTGCATAGGCACAGAGAATGCGTAGTTTTTGAAGAAGTTTCACTGGATTTAGGCGTATCTGCAACAAGCTACATGCAATGCTTCAAGATACCATTTTGACATGGTACCACTTCGGATGTCTTGGACCATTAACATGCTAACTCTGTTGACTGACCCTTGAAAGCCAGAATACAACAAAACTTTTTCAAAAACTACGCATTCTCTGTGCCTACGCACCACATAAGTTTTGCATAGATAGGTGATTAGATGCTCGAGTTATAAGAACACGACCCTAAGCACTTTGGCAAACATTTCAATTGGGTGTCAAACTTCAGAACTCCATATCTCGCGAACCGCACAATGGAGCGAGACGAGATAAAGACCAAACGATGCAGGATTGAAAACTGCACGACGTGTGCAGCTTTCGTTTCAATTAATAAACTTTCAGATTTTTCAAGCCCTTTTCCAGTGCAACCGCAAGAGGGGACTGATGGTGGCAGCGAAGACATGTTTTGATGCAGGACTTAGTGCCGAGTCGAACGCAAAAAGAATCAGCGTGATCGATCCACTCTAGCGGGAGATAAAATTCGAACACCCTCCTACTATGCTTCAGCGCTGATCTCATTATCAACAATGAGATCAACTTCAGGAATGAGATCAAGTGCATGTGTGATCTTCAAAGTGTTAAAAGTAATGGCAAGTAAGGTATGCGTAAGGCGAAGTTTGTAGAGGCGCAGAGATACTCAGCAGGCACTCAGGTTTTCAGTCTGTGAGTTGAGAATGTTAGATGAACGAGAACTATGAGGGTCTCTCTGTTCTCTGCAGTGGCAGACAGGGCAGATCCATGCGTAGGTAGGTCCAGCCTGGCGCCGCTGTAACAACACCTCTCGACACATGCTCGCCAGAAAACATTCTCAGAAGCCGGAATTTTCTGCACATTAAGAGTTATCACCATACGTGTAAACCGGGGGGGGGGGGGGGGTAAGCCGACTGTAACCCCCCCCCCCCCCCCACCCCACAGGCACTCCCTCCCCCACTTCCCTAAAGACCCCAAGAATTTTAATAAATCTCGCCTGCGGCGCAATATTTCAAACGTATTTGGCCTAAATTGAGCGATTTTGCCGAATTTGAAATATTTTCGCATTCTTAGTACTTTTTAGGCAAGATCTTTAGGTCGTTTGGCCGCCCCCCCCCTCCCCCCCTCCAGGGGACCTAGACCTCCCCCCCCCCCCCCCCCCCCAGAGGCCATATAACCCCCCACCCCCCAGCCCCCCCCCCTCCCCCGCCGGTTTGCGCTTACACGTATGTTTATCACAACATTGGCCTCTGTGATCTCTCAAGTCGCTTTTGGCGCGTCGTTGTGAGTCAAGGAAACAACCTGGCGAATGAAATGTCGGAGTGATGCAAAGCAAATGTGGAGCTTGTGGTGGACTACATGGTTCCACTAATGCAGCTGCGAGCTCAACTGAAGTGAATGTACCTGTACAAGGATTGTGGTTTGCAGCTTGCCTGGATCAGAACGGAAAGAGAATTAAGCCGGGAGAGACTGCGGTCTTTGAAGGCGGAGAGAAGAAGCTGTGCACAGAATTAAAGGATGGCTCGTACCGCATTCAACACATTGGGACCAAGCAAAGGAAGTCCAAGAGCGGAACTTGATTGTGCGGCCAACTGCGTCAATATAAGAGTACCTACATATTTGATTGCATGATCGGTTATCGGTATTTGAATGTCGCCGCCTTCGCCGTATCGAATCACCGTATCGAAGGGTTCTCTCAGTGAACTGTTAAACAAACAAAGTAACCTTGGTTGTTGCTCCACTAGACAGACGCCTCTTCCCCGCGAAACTTCCAGGCAAAGCGCGCCATTCCATTTCAATGCCGCCAGCTATTAACAGTGTTCTAAATGTCAACAGCAGACGACCCCATAGTATCGTCTCTTCATGCTGTGCGCTGATTGGTTGTATTGCGCCTGGCCACCCCACGCCCACTCGTAACTGTCTCGTTCTGTCTTTGTGAGTAACGAGCAGTCATGAGCAGTATATCTGTGAGTATGTATGTGTAATTGAGCATGTGCTCCTAACTGTAACTACTCAGCTACCAAGCAGGCACGGATCCCCCCCCCCCCCCCCCCCTCAAGCCCGGACTGTAGTTCTGGGCGGGCCATTGATAATTGGAAGTAAAGAGACTAAATTTTTCGCCTGCGGCGCTTAGAAATGGCAGAATTTTCGCCTCCGGCGCTGTTTAAGAGAATTTCTTAAAGTGTATGCAGTTGGGCCCCCCTACATAATAATGTGGTGGGTGGGGTTCTTCGGCGGGGTGTTGGTGTGGGTGGGGGCGCGTGGGTGGTGGGTCGGGTGTTTGGGGGTTTTCTTGTGCTTTTTTTTCTTTTTGGGTCCCTAGATCCGTGCCTGCTACCAAGTGGAGACGCTGGTTGATCGCTGCCAGCTGGAGATGGGCCGACGTGTGAGCCCGCTGTCAGATCCGTCGCTGAACCGTTTGAATTTTGAATTGCTTGGGTGTACGGTAGAATAGAGCAGATTTAGATTCGTGACTCAAACTTCTACAACTTGTGATCAATGTTTGTCTATAAAAGGTGGCGGTGCTTCTGTCGTGTCAGGCCGATCTCATTGGGCAAAAGTGCGTTTATTGTTAGGGTGGTTTCTAGGCCAAGAGAACCCCAGCCGCCCGCTTCCATTGTTATTGGCCCACGGACCTCTCTCTGCCCACTCAAGCCGCGCTATCGTCGTCGTCGTCGTCGTCGTCGTCGTCGTCGTCGTCGTCGTCGTCGTCGTCGTCGTCGTCGTCGTCGTCGTCGTCGTCGTCGTCGTCGTCGTCGTCGTCGTCGGGGTTGTGGGTGTTTTTGTTGGTGTGGTTGTTGTTTGTGTTGTTGTTGTTGGTGTTGTTGTTGTTGTTTTTGTTGTTTTTGTTGTTGTTGTTGTTGTTGTTGTTGTTGTTGTTGTTGTTGTTGTTGTTGTTGTTGTTGTTGTTGTTGTTGTTGTTGTTGTTGTTGTTGTTGTTGTTGTTGTTGTTGTTGTTGTTGTTGTTGTTGTTGTTGTTGTTGTTGTTGTTGTTGTTGTTGTTGTTGTTGTTGTTGTTGTTGTTGTTGTGTGTTGTGTGTTGTGTGTTTTTGTTGTGGTTGTGTTGTTTGTTTGTTTGTTTGTTTTTTTGTTTTTTTTTTTTTTTTTTTTTTTTTTTTTTTTTTTTTTTTTTTTTGTGGTCGTCGTCGTCGTCGTCGTCGTCGTCGTCGTCGTCGTCGTCGTATTTTATTTTTTCGCCCGGCCTCAGCCGGGCGAACCCCTACGAGAGCTTGTCGTCCGTGCGTTCGTGCGTGCGTCCGTCCGTTCGTTACGCTCTCAGATCTCGGCGTTGGAACGTCGTAGGAAGGCGATCTTGGGCTTTACGGAAAGGTCTCGACTCACTGGTAATGTTGCTAAGAGGTTTCGAAATTCAAAAGTTTGAATTGCGCGCGCTACAGTACACGGAAGATCAAAACGGAAAACGGCTATTACTCGCTCGTCTTACGTCGTAGAGCGGCGTGCGATAGGTCAACTAAAAGGTGTCGACGTGCTCTTTCGTTTGGCATTAACACTTTTGTTAATTACGCAAACACGCAACACGAAAAGCGACATTCTCGCGTTTTTAACGCATAAATCGCTCTAACTCGCTCAGCGTGCGTCGTACGGAGACGATCTTGGGTTGGTTGGATAGCTGTCGACACACTGATCATTTGTTCTTCTATTGGTCGAAACTCAAAAGTTTGAATTTTGGGAGCTACAGTAACCCAAAGGTTTAAAACGCAAAACTTTTCTACCTCGCTCGTCTTCCGTCGTAGAAGGGCGATCTTGGGCTCTACGGAAAGGTCTCGACTCGCTGAGAATTGCGCTAAGCGGTTTCGAAGTTCAAAAGTTTGAATTGCGCGCGCTACAGTAACCCGAAGGTCGAAAACGCAAAACGGCTCTAACACGCTCGTCTTACGTCGTCAAGTGACTAGGAAATTGGGTCGACTTTGACCTAATCATGCAATTACATAGCAACAAACATCAGCAAACCAACTGAGGAAAAGCAGAGAGTAAAACCTGGCCAATTTGGGCCCCCAGTCCGGATTGGATTACTTGGATTATCAGTGTCTCTTTCAGGGGCGAAACTAATTGGAGCTCCGAAACTGATAATTCGACCTCTCATGCGCTTACGAAACGAGGTACGAATGAATGCAAAAGAGAAAAGCTGAATCGACGAGAATATAGCCATGTGGAAAGCTTATGTTGGAGAATCTTGACTTGGCTGCTGTCAACGCAATATGTCGTCATTATTGGATGTTTGCATACACCAGTAACACTTCACATGAAACCGACAGTTTTGCGGGGGGGGGGGAGTACCATTTGGAGACACGATACGAAACTATTAGGAGAGCGAAACTAATCGGCACTAGACGGTGCTCTGGACACATTGGTATGCATGCGCGAGTAGAGAAGTTCCTCGTAGCCGATAGCTTGTGCCGTTGTGCAACGGGGCCCTCCTTCTTCTTCTTTGGGGGGTCTCTTCGTGTTCGTCTATCTATCTATCTCTTGGCCTATCCTTTTGTAGTATATCACTTAATTGTAGTATAGAGGAAAGCCCATTCTCTTTGAGTTTGTGTTTGATGTAGCCTTGATGTCGGCCTGGTTGTGGCTTGCGCTCGTTTCTTTTTTTTCCCCTCTCCCGTGCCCCCCCCCCCCCCCCCTTTTTGTTTCTCTCTCCGCCAGAAGGGAGAAGTTCTCGTATGTAGCAGTAGCCATCGCAGACGACGATCGAATGCCGGCCTTCGGTTGGAGCGGACCAACTACTTCTGTTGACCGTGTCGTATTGGAAGAGGGACACCGCTTCCCACTCGGCCTGCAATTGTAAATCATGCCTGTAATTCTATAGCATGTATTGTGTGTGCTTCGAAACGTTTGTGTTGTGCGCGGCGCCATAACAGCCGCCGTTGGATCAGATACAAATTGTGCCCATAGGTGCAGGCCACCCGGAGGCCGGAGGGGGGGGGGGTTCTTCTTAAGGAAAATTTTCGAGAGGGGGGGGGGGGGGGTCGGTACCCGGAAAATCAATTTAGAATGGCCAAAAATGTGCCTAAAACGCCTTATTTTGGTCAAAACATGCTAATTTGTGCATAAATAGACGAAATACAACGCCGCAGGCGAAAATTTGGACAAAATAGGACCAAAAACTACCAAAAATTCAAGAAACTTTCTGAAATTTCCGGATTTTTTTCCGAATTTCGGATGCCAGGGGGGGTCTCCGGAAAAATTTCCCTCGGGGCACTCCTCCCCTCTTCTATAAGAATTCTCGGAGGTAAAGTAGATTCGTCAAATGGGATAGCCTAGCCAGTAGCCACCAACAAATGACACTGATGACTGAGGTTTACTGGTCACTCCTACCGCAAAACTAATAGCAAATTCGGAATCGTAACGCTCTAAAACCCAAAATTCGACATATAACACACCCAGCTTCAGGTGAGTCGGCGCAACCATATTTCCACCTGCCTGAGGGTACGATAGCATGCGAATTCTTCGAAAATAGTGTCAAACATTTCCAAAACAAAAAAAACAATGTCAGATTCGTGATCAGCGCCCCCGAAAAGCCAGAATCGAGTACCTACACGGTAGATGCCCTGAGCAACCCCCCAGCCAAAATTTTGAATTCAAATTTCCTGCCAAAACACGCGTCGGACGGAAAAAGTGCTTATAACAAAAACAACGAATCTTTTGAATTGCTCGTATCACGGTTGAAAGTCCAACTGATACCGAAAATATCTCAACGTAGCCGACTTTCCACCGAAAATAACCGAAAATTTGTCAAAAAAATCGAAATTTCACACAAAAATGTACCCCACCCAAAGCTGTACTTCTAACTCCAAAATTCTATTTATTCGGCCTAAAACAAGCTGTTTTAAAAAAGTTGAGTTGTTTTATTAATACAGAGTGGTTTGTGAGCCTTTTAAAGTGGAAGAGTAAAAGAGTGGATACTTTCTGTAAGTATTTTTGAAGCCTTTCCGATATGACGCGCGCCCGCCCGGAGTCTACTGTTCATGCGCTACTTCTGACACGCTCCTTTCTGAGCAATACGTAACTGAACGAAGTACAACGACAAAAGACATTATCGTGACTGGAGAGAAGAAAGCAAGCCGTTCTTCAAAAAATTTCGTTGTCCCACCAGATACAGAGTGGTTGTGAGTATTTAAAGTGTAGTAAAAGCGGAGACTTTTGTAAAGAAGATTTTGAAGCCTTCCCCATACTACGCGCGCCTGCCTGGTTCACTATTTATGCGCCACTTCCGAGCATGCTCCTTTTCTGCGTTGCAGGGCAACATTGGGATCGCCCGGCACTGATTTTTTTTAGCAGACAACTATCGTTCCCAAGATAAAGGTGTTTTAAAAAACAAAATATTTCTTTAGGAATGACCGTTCAACAACTGCCTTAACGGAAGCTTTCAAACCGGTTGAATGAATGCCGCTCTACAATGTTAGGGTACCGAATCTCAGGCCAATCTGCTGTTCGAACCTTTGAGTTACTGTAGCTTGCTGAATTTTAAACTTTTCAAATCTCTCACTATCTTGAAAAACCTGAGTGATTAGCCAAATTTAAATCATTCAACAACTCAAGATCGTCTCTCTACCACGGAAGACGAGCGAGTTAAAGAAGTTTTGCGTTTTTAGGTTTTGGGTTACTGGGAGCCCAAGATGTTGAAACTTTTGAGCTTCGACCAATCGAAGAAAAAGTGGTATTAGCTAGCTTGAAGAGCTATCCAGCAACTCAAGATCGTCTCTCTACGATGCACGCTGAGCGAGTTAGAGCGTATTTTTATGCCAAAAACGTGAGAGTGTCGGCTTTCCGCGGTGCGTGTTTGCGCGATGAAAGAATTTTTTATGTCAAATCAAAATAATGAGCTTTCAGACCTTTTAGTTGACCGCTATCGCACGCCGCTTTACGACGTAAGACGAGCGTGTTAGAGCCGATGTTTGGGATTTTGAACATTCGGGTTAATGTAGTGCGCCAATTTAAACTTTTTAATTTCGACTTCTCTTAACGGAATTATTAGTAAGGGGCTAACGTGGTGAAACCTTTATTCTAGCTAATTTTTTAAGATGATTGCTGTCTGTTGAATGTTGAACGAATAATGATTGAAAGACGAAGTTAGATAACAGATGTACTGGTTTACCTTTGCGTTACTGTATTCTTAAGAATCGAACTTTTGAGTTTCCACCAAATACTAGAAGAAGCAAATGATTTAGAATAAGTTTTGAAAAAGCTATCGAACCAATCCGCAAGACCCGGTTTCTTACGAAACGCTTAAGCGAAAAACGAGTGATTCCGTGTAAAAACGCGACCACGCCTTTGGTTTGCGTGTTTGGCTAACCGAATTACTTTACGCCAATTAAACGACCGTCTAGACCCTTTTACTTTACCTGTCTGATGCTGCTTTAACGACGTACTAGGGGGGGAGTAACAGCCGTTTTTAGTTTTGAACCTTCGGATTACTGTAGCGCCGGGCATTTCAAACTTTTTTACTTTTTTAGTTTCTGGAGACATTAACCAGTAGTTAAATATTATAATGACAAAGTCCAAGATCGCCTTCTTCTCACGAACTTTCCGTAAAAATGCTGATCATGAAACGTGACCAACGCAGCGGACGACAGAGTGATGTATCGTATGTATGCACCAGAAGTCGAGTGTTCCGCCTGAGCTGTAGGGGCGGGGCGGAAAAACGCGATTATTTGTCAAAATTTCATAAAATGATACGAAAAAAACGTCATTTATTTACGAATGTAAATGCAGAAAAATGAAAGTCTGTGTGCCAGGAAGAATTTGTGGTGAATATAGTCCTACAGTTTTGAGAAATTTCAATTTTGAGACATTTACTATTTAAGAATTATAATTTAGAAAATAGAATTTTTTGCCTGATGAGGTAGCGGCGAAATTCAAGTAACGAAACAGCATACCGTAGACCGTGATAATTTGGTACAAAGAGAAAATGTTTGCAAATGTTGAATTTGGCAAAAATACGCGATTATTTGTTGAAATTTCAAAAAATCGACAAAATTTTTTAATGTGATATTTCGACAAAAGTGATGCTGAAATGGAAAAACTGAATTAAATAAAAATTGTGATAGTTTATAGTTTTCAAAAGTTGTAAATTTTCAGATATTGAATTAAAAAATAGGAAAAATGCTAGAAAATCAACTTTTTTGTCCATCAGTGACACCTAACTACAATGTTTCTTCAGAAATGAGAGTGATTGTGAACGCAGAAACAGTAAATTGCGCGTTAAGTGGAGCTCCTGGTAGAGTACGACTGCACAAAACATTTGGCAAGTTTTTTTCGTTCGATGCGGTTTATTCACACAGGTATAAAACTTCAGATGAATGTCTACAACCAGTAACATAGGGAGGCGAACGCGGCTATATCACTTGACGCTTTATCAGCTGCAACTGTATCGCGAGAAGAAAGCTGCATCTATTTCGTGGTATATGTTGAAGATATGTTCTTGCAGATGTCGGATGATGTTTATGAAGTTCACTGGCGGTTGTTTTATGAAATATTTTACAGACACTTACAGTAATTTGTAACTTTTCAGACACACAGCTTGTTTGGTGCTGCCACTGCTGCTGCTGTCTGTTTAGCCTTCTACAGCATACGTAACTGAACGAAGAACACAAA
>JASAMZ010001499.1:0-14488 GCA_030248115.1 Linhomoeus sp. GSCO2_2 | reverse complement strand
TCTAACTCGCTCAGCATGCGTGGTAGAGAGACGATCTTGCGTTGCTGGATAGCTCTTGACTCACTGATCATTTGTTCTTCGATTGGTCGAAACTCAAAAGTTTGAATATCGCGAGCTACAGTAACCCAAAAGGTTCAAACAGCAAATGGGCCCTAACTCGCTCGTCTTACGTTGTAGAGTGGCATTCGTTCGACCGTTTGAAAGCTCACGTTGAGGCAGTTGTTGAACGGTCATTTCTAAAGAAATACTTTTGTTTTTTTAAACCCTTGTCTTACGAACAACTTTGTCTGCAAAAATAATTAATCCCGGGCGATCCCAATGTTGCCTTGCAACAACCGCTCAGAAATGCGTGTCTTGCTCAAAAAATTAATCCCGGGCGATCCCAATGTTGCCCTGCAAGAACCTCTCAGAAAGGAGCGTGTCAGAAGTAGCGCATGAATAGTACACTCCGGGCGGGCGCGCGTCATATCGGAAAGGCTTCGAAATACTTTACAAAAGTATCCACTCTTTTACTCTTCCACTTTAAAACACTCACAAACCACTCTGTATTAATAAAACAACTCAACTTTTTTAAAACAGCTTGTTTGGCTATTTTTTGGAGAGCTTCAAGAACAGGATTCTTGTTCTTGTTCCCCCCCCCCCCCCCCCCCCCAGCCTCGCGACCAATCGCAACTATGCTGCCAATGGAAGAGACGGCGACTACGGATCTCTGGCTTCTGCTTAGGACGACTACGACGACGAGGGATTCCGACTCCGGTGTGACTGCGTTTGCTACTGCTTGGAGTACTGCGCTGTGTACTGACTGACGTGACGATTCAAATAGCTGTGCTTAGACAGCACGGGTTGAAGGGTATTGTCGTGTCCACATACGTGGAGCGTGCCTCCATGTAGATGGAACGTGCCTGGTGTACGGTGTGGTACATTCATGAACGCAAAGGTCAGATACCATGAATACCTTGCAGAAGAACTCCAAGTGCTCCGCCACAGTGAAGTCTCCAATGAGCACATTCTGCTGGGGGCACAGGCCCAAACGCTGTCTCACAGCCCCCATACTGTTTAGTATATCGTACCCATTTATATAGGCGTTGCCCCCGCTGGGAGGGGTCAGGCCTGTGTGGAAAACCAGCTTCTTTGAGCAAGTTTCGCTAATATTAAGCTCCTTTAAAAAGTGGATTTGTTATATTGATCAAGAGACCTCCCACCAGACAACATGGCGAAAGTAGTAGATTTTCCCGCGCCGTTGTGACCCAGAAGCGCCGTCACTTGCCCTGAAATACGATTGATTACACACGCAACAGCTTCGTCTGTTTTCGCCCGGCCTCAGCCAGGTGACACCCTACGAGAGCTCGGCGTGCGTGCATTCGTGCATGCCTTTTAGATCTGGCGACGTTGTTGACAGGATACCTACCAAGCCTCTCCACCTGGTCTGCACCTTTCCTTGTTCTTTCCTTCTTCCTGTTCCTTTGGGTTCTTTGGGTTGTGTTTTGGCTGTTTGAGGTGGTACATACATATACATACGGTGTACGTTGTGCGTACTGCTTCTTCTGCTCGTGTCTCCCCTTTACTTCAGCCACCACGACGAACGGTACCTCTCTCGTGATCCCTTCCTGTTCTCGTGGCGCTCTCTATCCCTACTTCTCCCAAGTTCGAACGGCCGCCAGACTTCCCTGCACTACCCCTGCTCATCCCAGAAGACTCTTACAGCGATTGCCATCGACATAGTCTTCTGTGAACTGTCTACTGTACTTATAATTGCTCTAGAATCACCTGATTCCTTGATTCTTGGATCTGTCTGGCGACGCCTGTGAGCCGTGTGGCATTCGTGTGTCCGACCGACGTAAAGTGCCGTCCCTTTTATCCCTCTCTGCCCTTGCTTGTGTGTGTTTGGCCCGGTAGGCCAGTAAAGCGTTTATTCGCAACCAAGCGCCAAACTACAACGGCTTTCAAGTCAAGCGATCGACGGAAGCTTCTCCGAACGGCGAATTCTTCGAGCAGGGAGGCGTATATTGCTTTGTTGCTTCATTGGGGTATCGCTAGCTGTGCGCAGGACCAGTCGGGCCAGGGGCCTGTCACCAGATGGCGTGGCCTTGGATTCTATAACACGCTTCCATCTTTCCAGAGCGACGGAGAGAGCGACTGGGCGACGTCAAGGGACCCGCACAGGTGCTGCCTTTCGGGCCAACGACGGTCGTCAGTCAAGGAAGCGCGCGCGGGCGTGAGCTCTACGAGAGAGCGAACTTCGCGACGGGAGCCCTACCCTTCCCAGGTGTGCGCAAGCTACCACCCGTGTTGAACGTGCATGAAAACGCGCTCCGCTGCATACGCTTCACCGCCGCTTCCGGGAGAAACAGAAGCGGATCACCGCTTTCGCTCTGTGCTTGCGTCGCCGTCAAATTCATTCGCAATGTCAGCGCTGCAAGACCCAAACGATGCAAATTGCCAGGAGTGCGGCCTATTAGTCGACACAAGGCAGAACGGCGATGAGTTCCTCGACTGCGTTTGCGCAAAGTTGGTGCATAAGGCTTGCTTAGTCGCGGAGAGTGTTAGGAAACCGAAAGGCGCGAGGGTGGGCCGCTTCTTTTGCGTGTTCTGCCTGGCGAACAACGTCCACACCACCACTGAGAAGTCTCTTATGGAGACGGCCAATCAGCTGAAGGCGAACCGGCAGACGGCGGCGGCCGAGGCGGCTGCGCGCGCGTTTCAACAGCAAGCCTTGGCTGAATCGGCGGCCAGCGCGGCGCAACAGTTTGTTGGGGCGACGGGGACGCTGCCCAATCCCGGAGGGGGAGGAGGGGGCGCCAACGCGTTCGCTTTGCTTTCTGGCGCCGCTTCCACAACGAGCTCTCAGCCGCAGAGTCAGACGTTGGCTCTACCACCAGCGCCCATTCATAACGGCTCTCCTCTGCCTGCGTCGGCCGACGACAACGCTTCCGCGCAGCAACAGCAACAGCCTTCGGTCGCGCCGCTTTTGCCGCAGCCAGTCATACCTCATGCGCCCCCACCTGCCTCCGGGGGAGGAACGGCTACGAGCGCGCCGCTGCAACAGAAGATGGATCTGCACGATCGGCAGTTGGCGGCCATCCAAAATCAACTCGGCGCCGTGACCACGTTGCTACAGCAGTTAGCCGCTGCACAGGGCACGACACAAGCGCCGCCGGCCGCCGCGCAGTTTGCGCCGCCGCCAGCCGCGCAGAACGCTACATCGGCGCCACCGCCCACAGCGCAGACGGCTACGCAGCTGACATTCGCGCCCCAACCAGCTCCGCCAGCAGCGGCGGCAACATTAGCGTTCCTCAACCAGACGCCGACCGGCCCCCCCAGAACTTCGTCGACTAGATACGGCGCCTCCGGCTCCCAGCAGCAGCAGTCATCGTTTGCGCAAGCGACGGCGCCGGCCTTTCAGCAGGCAAACTCGATGCTCGCAGCGACGTCGGCGGGACAGCCTGTTTCGTGGCGGCAGCCGCTTGGCGCTTCTTTGACCCCTCAGCAGCGCAAAGAGCGAATCGATTTAATGAAGGCGCTTTCGACTATTTCCCCCTACCGCGGCTACGGGCGAGACGGGCGCGAATTTGACACGTTTATGAAGTCGGTCACACGTCTCCTCAACAGCCTGGACATTCCGCGCGACATGTGGGTCGATTTACTCCTCACCGTCCTCGCTGATTCCCCCCTCCAGTTGGCTGAGCAGACGCTAGACGTGTATGGGGAGGACTGCGATTTCGATTTGCTCGTAGGGGTATTAGACGCCGTCAACCGTGTGTCCAAGCAGCCTTGGGGCTTCCAGAGGGAATTCCATTTGAAGCGGTGGAACTGGACAACCGAACCGTTCGACGAGTTCTACGCCGAGTGTCGTCGCCTCGTCAGTAAGGGTTGGCCCGGGAATCCTAATCAATGGGAGGAGCACCTCCGCCAGCGCCTCAAAGCTTGCGTCCCCGAAGAATGGCATCCGATGATAGTCGCCGGCGCGCACTGGGACCTGAATACGCTGGTTTCCAACTTGCGCGAGATGGCGTTGCTATCGAAGTTTTGCATCGACGGGTCGGACAAAAGCCGCGGCAAAGGTGGGGGGCAGGCCACCCGTAAGGGAGGACAGGGTCCCGACGCGTCCACCACCCCTCCAGACGGCGCCCAGGGAGGCCAACAGCAGCGTAAGGGGGCGAAGGACCCCAATAACCAATCGGCGCCCCGCGCGGCGGGCGACACCGACAACCACGCGACGACCACACAGAGTAAGGGTGGGCAGCCCCCTCCTAAAAGTGGGCCCAGAGGCGCCTCTGGAGGTCCCATGGGGCAGGAGGGCGGGCCGAGACCCCCCTTGACGTGTTTCAACTGCGGTCAGCCAGGCCACCGCAAGATTGACTGCAGAAACCCACCTGAGCCTGGCGGGCAGGCGCGCGCGGCGCAAAACGGCGATAGAGAGGAAGGCGGAGGCGCGCATTACAACGACGGCGGCAGCAGAAACGGCGACGGCGACAGTCTGCAAACTACGCAGTCCTATGACGAGATCTTAGGCGAAGTCTCAGGCAGGGCGTGCATGGCCATCGCAGAGGAAGCGCCACCGCAGACTAGCCAACGGCCGCATACGCACACGCGCGATCGTGTAAACTCCCCCTCTCTACTCGTGTACGTAGAAGGCGCGCCCCTGGAAGTTGTGTGCGACACCGGAGCAACAACGGGAATCATGATCCCCCTTACTACCTTCCGCGCAGTGCTATCGTCGGCTCTCTCTAAGGAGACGTGGCGTCAGAAGTTCCAGACGATGGGCAACCGTGGTGGCATTCGGCAGTGTGACGGCGGTCGTTTGAAGAATGTGGCGTCTGCGTGGGTGGAAGTCACTTGTCACGGCCGTTCAGCGCTAACCGAGTTGCGCATCATAGACATGCCAGCAGAGATGGGCACTCTAATGGGCATGCAGGCGCTCTACAATCTGGGCTTCCAAATGTTGTCTCCGAGGGGGGTGCCTCTCATCGTACCAGCCTTAACCGAGGGCGCGGCAGGCGGTGGGCGACAGCTGCTAACGGACAGCCAGCAGAAGGCGACGGCGCCGGCGGCGGCGCTGAAGCTACCAGACGGCTCGGAGTTTGGAGGGCAAACCGGGGTGGCTCTAACGGAGAAGGCAGCTCCGACGCCAACGGCAGTGTCGCAGCAGCGTGTCGCTTACGCATTCGAGCGCGAGGCGAGCAAGCCTCAACACATTACGCCGCCCCCTACGACCATGCTTTCTCCCGTGCCCGCGTATCCCCTTAAGCCCCGCACGGTCACTTCGTGCCGCCGTGTGACTACTCGCGCGCAAGCAGCTGCGGAAAAAAATCAGCAATCGTCGTCGGGTGCGACTGCAGCGCCCCCTGTCGACGACGCGATCGCAGCGCTTTTCATCAACAGTTCGACCGACAGCGCAACGGCGGCGCCCACTACCGATAGCACGAGCGCAGCGCATCCGATCGCCGACGTGAGCGCAGCGCCTCCCTTATCGACGGAACGACCGCCTATCGATGGAACGACCGCCGCGATCCCTATCGCCGATGCAAGTGTTGTGCACTCTATCGCCGGCGCGAGCGCAAAGCACCCTGTCGACGCCGCGACGGCAGCGCCCCCTGTCGGCGACGCGGAGAAACCGTCGGACGAACTGTCCCAATCCAAAGTTGACGATTCCGCACCTCCGCCTGCTTCGAGTGTTGAGCCGCCGCCGCACGGCGTTGTCATTCGGCAGGAAGGCACCACTGAAGCAGAACTGGCGGAGAAGAATTGGGCCGTCCACGTCCATGAGTGGGAACACAACGGTGACTTGGAGAGGATTCAAGAGGCGCAGCGCTTAGATCCCGCGTTGGCCAAAATTATCGATCAACTAGCTGTCGGCCCTGTGTGCACTTCGACGCGCGATTACTATCTGCAGCAGGGCGTGCTCTATGTCCACTCGAAAATTGGCGACAAGCTAGTAGTGCCTAAGCAGGAGCGCTACACGCTAATCAAAGAGGCGCATTCTAGTCTGACCGGTGGCCACTTCGGTCCTGGAAAGTGCCTAAAACGGCTGCAGCAGCGCTATTATTGGCCGGGGCTCGAGTCGGACGTTTGGAAGCACCTGCGCGCGTGCGTGACGTGTGCTGCGCGCCAGGGACAGGGCCTGGCCGGCCAACCCTACCTGTCTCCCGTCCCAATTCCCACTCAGCCTCTCGACAAGGTCGGCATGGACATTCTAAAAGTAGCTCCAAGCGAGAAGGGCCCCACCCACGTTCTGACGTTGATCGATTACCTCTCGCGCTACTTATGGTGCTATCCACTCTATAGTGAGAAAACTGATGAAGTGGTGGACGTGTTACGCAACCACTTCTTCAAGCACTTCGGCTTCGTGAAAGAGTTCGTCAGCGACCGCGGAGTAGCCTTTACCTCTGAGATCACCGAGAAGCTAATGCGCGTGTACGGCATCAAGCAGAGCTTCACCGCGCCCTTGCACCCGGCGGCGAATGGCCTGGCGGAGGCCCAAAATGGCATTCTGCTAGAGGTTATCGCCAAAGCAGTGTACAAGCACCAGGCCGATTGGGTGGACTTGTTGGGTGACCTGGTGGTCGCCATCAACTGCACGCCCCAACGACGCCTGAACGCGAGCGCATTCCAAGTTCTGTTTGGCCGCGAACCCAACCTCCCCTCCGCGTCCATCTTCTCCAAAGCGCCCTCCCCGCACGCGTCCTCCATGACCAACTGGCTCGACCGTCTACCGCACGACCTTCGCCTCATCTGGTCAGAAGCCAAGAAGGAGTTGGAGAAGGCGCAGGAGAAAACTAAGCACTATTACGACCAAAAGCGGCGCGGCGTGAAGTTCGCAGTAGGCAGTCGTGTGTGGTGTAATTATCACAACCCGCGCGCTGGAAAGCTGCAGCTTCGATGGTTCGGCCCGTACGTCATCAGGCGGATGTGGCCTAGTGGCGCCGTTGAGATCGTCCTGGAAGGGACTGATGACACGGTGCCCGTAGTCGTGAACGCCAATCGGCTCTGCCAGTGCGACGACCGCATACCGTACGGCGCGCGCCCGCTCAAAGCTGACGAACCTACTCGCCATCAGAGGGAAGGACGCCATCAGCAGGAATCGGCCAGCCGCCTGCAGCGAGACGCCGTCGTTCGTCGTGTGATCGACAGTGGTGCGTCGTGCGGGTCTCCGCTGTGTGAGCGCAGTTTGGCCGAATTGCTATTCGACGCCCCGGCGCAGTGCAACCACCTACAGTACTACCACTGCGGCGACGATGACTGCGAGAAGTGCGCCAATTCCCTTCCCCACTCAGACGGCAGCGCGGCGGCGAGCTCGCGTAGCTTCCAGGCCTACCACCGCAAGTCCCAAGCGCCTATGCTGCCCTCCACCGCACCACCGCTCTCGCGCTTCCTGCCTTTGGTGCCTCTGACGACCTCTCAGAGTGTTGTCCAGACTCCCCCTGACCGCACGCTGTTAGCTATTCGGTCCAGGCGTGGTGAGAGTCGAGGTCGCCATACGGAAGTAGGAAGGCGCAGCTCTAGCCCTAGTGACGGCGCTCCCATTAGCCAAGTGAAAGAACCTTCCCCCGCAAGTCCCCTCAGCACAGTGTCTGCCCCAGCGGAGGAAGAGGAGGATCCCAACCAGGAGGAGGAAGACAACCCCAGCATCTACCCCAGCCCCTTTTCCCGACGAGTCTAGCAGCCCGGGGTCCGGTCTCAACAGAGGGGGAGGAAGTTGTTGACAGGATACCTACCAAGCCTCTCCACCTGGTCTGCACCTTTCCTTGTTCTTTCCTTCTTCCTGTTCCTTTGGGTTCTTTGGGTTGTGTTTTGGCTGTTTGAGGTGGTACATACATATACATACGGTGTACGTTGTGCGTACTGCTTCTTCTGCTCGTGTCTCCCCTTTACTTCAGCCACCACGACGAACGGTACCTCTCTCGTGATCCCTTCCTGTTCTCGTGGCGCTCTCTATCCCTACTTCTCCCAAGTTCGAACGGCCGCCAGACTTCCCTGCACTACCCCTGCTCATCCCAGAAGACTCTTACAGCGATTGCCATCGACATAGTCTTCTGTGAACTGTCTACTGTACTTATAATTGCTCTAGAATCACCTGATCCCTTGATTCTTGGATCTGTCTGGCGACGCCTGTGAGCCGTGTGGCATTCGTGTGTCCGACCGACGTAAAGTGAAGTCTCTTTTCTCCCTCTCGGCCCTTGCTTGTGTGTGTTTGGCCCGGTAGGCCAGTAAAGTGTTTATTCGAAACCAGAGCGCCAAACTACAACGGCTTTCAAGTCAAGCGATCGACGGAAGCTTCTCCGAACGGCGAATTCTTCGAGCAGGGAGGCGTTCATTGCTTTTGTTGCTTCATTGGGGTATTGCTAGCTGTGCGCAGGACCAGTCGGGCCAGGGGCTTGTCACCAGGGGGGGGGGGGTGGGGGGGTTTTTTTGGGTTGTGGGTTTTTTCTTTCTTGTTTTGTTTTTTGTGGTGTCCTCTTCTCCATGAGCTTCGATTTCCATTTTGCCTGCCAGAATTTCGTCAGACCGGTCACCACGATTTCGGGAGTCAAATTTTCAGGGTCTTTCTGAAAGGCAAAATGTGAGTTGGATTTGTATTCTGACTGACGATAGGGGTTGAGACTTTTTTCGCCGCGCCTCAGCGCGGCGAGGTGTATATGTCACAGGCGATGGCCGTCTTCAGGCGATAGCCGTCTAGACGGCTGTCGCCTGGTCGATCAGGCCGCGGCCGTCTAGACGGCAATCGCCTGATGCGTCAGGCGATGGCCGTCTTTTCTTTCTCTGTATTAGTTTCGGACACAGTATATTCCTTCCAGTTTAGGCTATGCTTAGGCTCGCCCTGCGCCCACAGTTCACAAGAGTCAGTCGGCGTCGCAGTCTGGCGGGTCGAAGCTTAGGCTTAACGCGACCGGTGACCGATTTCAGGGCGCGCGGAGCGCGCCCTGAAGTTGGTGGTCGCGCTAAGCCTCAGCTGAGACCCGCCAGGCGCGACGCCGGCCGAGTTTTAGTGCAAACTGTAAGTGGAATAAACACTCCTCCATTTACTTCACCTCCTGCTCAGGCCTGCTGTGCCCCTTCCCTGCTAGCGCTTTCATTTTGAAGACGGCTGTTGACTGGTCCATCAGGCGATAGCCGTCTTTTCGAGCAGAAGGCGGCCATCGCCTGACGCACCAGGCGATGGCCGTCTTTTCCCCGAGAAGACGGCCGCGGCCTGATCGACCAGGCGATAGCCGTCTAGACGGCAATCGCCTGAAGACGGCTACTGACTGCAACATATATATAGGTACAGATGACAATGTGTGTGTGTGTGTGTGTGTGTGTCTGTCTGTCTGTCCGCGCATCGAAATAAGATATGTGACATATGTGGTCAAGTTGAGTCAAGGTCGCTGAGTACGGATCCAGTGTCCGTTCCTGTTGCTAATTTCGCATTTTCGAGATATTCGCAATTGAAATTTCAAAAGGTCGAAAATCGACTTTTTTCGCCTGATGAGGTAGCGATGAAATTTCTTCAGAAATGGAAAGAGCATATACCGCGGATAATCTGTAACACAAAGGAATTTTTTTACAAATGTGGAATTTAATAGAAATACACGATTATTTATCAAAATTCCATAAACTGACACAAATAGAACGTCATTTATTGACGAATATGAATGCAGAAATGGATAGGTCGTACGCCAATAAGAACTTGTGACATGGTTTCACAGTTTTGAAAAATTGCAATTTAGAGATATTTACAATTAAAATACGAAAATGTCGAAAATCGACTTTTTCACCGGATTAGCTAGCGACGAAATTTCTTCAGAAATGGAAAGAGCATAGACCGCGGATCATTTGTAACACAAAGGAATCTTTTTTGCAAATGTGAAATTTAATGGAAATACACGATTATTTATCAAAATTCCATAAATTGACACAAATAGAATGTCTTTTTTTGACGAATATGAATGCAGAAATGGATAGGTCGTACGCCAATAAGAATTTGTGACATGGTTTTACAGTTTTGAAAAAATTGCAATTTAGAGATATTTACAATTAAAATACGAAAATGCCGAAAATCGACTTTTTCACCGGATTAGCCAGCGACGAAATTTCTTCAGAAATGGAATGAGCAAAGACCGCGGATCATTTGTAACACAAAGGAAATTTTTTGCTAATGTGGAATTTGATAGAAATACACGATTATTTATCAAAATTCCATAAATTGACACAAATATAACGTCATTTATTGACGAATGTGAATGCAGAAACGGATAGGTCGTACGCTAATAAGAATTTGTGACATGGTCTTACAGCTTCGAACAATTGCAAATTAGGGATATTTACAATTAAAATACGAAAATGTTGAAAATCGGTTTTTTCGCCTGATGAACTAGCGACGAAATTCTTCAGAAATGGCAAGCGCATAGACAACGGATAATTAGTATAACAACAGAAAATTCTTGCTAACGTTAAATTTGATAGAAATTTTCAAAATTTCGATAGAAATGCCAAAATTCCATAATTGCCAAGACTGTTGTTCATTGATGAATGTCAACGCAGAAATACGTACACACAAAACGGAATTCCTGGTAGAGAACGACTGCACCAACATTTGGCAAGTTTTTTTCGCTCGGCCTCAGCCGAGCGAACCCTATCAAGAGCTCGGCGTGCGTGCGTGCGTACGTTCGTACGTGCGTCACGCTCGCTTTGGGCTTAATAACTCGCTCGTCCGACGTCGTAGGGTGGAGTTTGAGACATTGACGGGTAGCCTGCGGACTCCTCTCGCCATCTGAGTGTTCAAAACTGAAATAAGTTTTCAAACTCGCGCGCTACAGTATCCCAAAGTGGGGTCCATTTTAAGACAAAAGTTGACCGAACCTAGTCAAATCGCATATCAAAGTGAAGCGCTCGAGCTCCTGAGCACGAATCCGAAACAAAAAGTTCCAAAAGTTTAAACAGAGAGCTACAGTAACCAAAACGCGTCGAAAACTGGAAACGACACGTTTGCTTCGGGCTTAATAACTCGCTTGTCTGACGTTGCTGGGTTGAGGTCGACACATCGACGGGTAGCCCTCGGACTACTCTCGCCATCTGAGTGTTCAAAACTGAAATAAGTTTTCAAACTCGCGCGCTACAGTATCCCAAAGTGAGGTCCATTTTGAGACAAAAGTTGACCGAAGCTAGTCAAATCGCATATCAAAGTGAAGCGCTCGAGCTCCTGAGCACGAATCCGACAACAAAAAGTTTCAAAAGTTTAAACAGAGAGCTACAGTAACCAAAACGCGTCGAAAACTGGAAACGACACGCTTGCTTCGGGCTTAATAACTCGCTTGTCTGACGTCGCTGGGTCGAGGTCGACACATCGACGGGTAGCGCTCGGACTACTCTCGCCATGTGAGTGTTCAAAACTGAAATAAGTTTTCAAACTCGTGCGCTACAGTATCCCAAAGTGGGGTCCGTTTTAAGACAAAAGTTGACCGAAGCTAGTCAAATCGCATATCAAAGTGAAGCGCTCGAGCTCTTGAGCACGAATCCGACAACAAAAAGTTTTAAAAGTTTAAACAGAGAGCTACAGTAATCAAAACGCGTCAAAAACTGGAAACGACACGCTTGCTTCAGGCTTAATAACTCGCTTGCCTGACGTCGCTGGGTTGAGTTCGACACATCGACTGGTAGCCCTCGGACTACTCTCGCGAGCTGTGACGTCGAAATAATAACAAGTTTTAAAAACTGCGCGCTACAGTATCCTGAAGTAATGTCCGCAAAAAGTCAAAACTTTATAGAACCTAGTCGAATCGCATATCAAAATGAAGTGCTCGACCTCCTGAGCAAGAATGCGACAACAACAAGATTAGTAGACGGGGGCAGAGCCCCTCGGGGCACTCCTCCCCTCTTTCAGAAGAATGTTGGGAGTTAAATTATGCTGCCCATTGATGAACGAGACATGTCAGTGAGGCTTGGTGGCCATTCTGATCGCAAAATTAATAGCAAATTCGGAATTGTGACCCTCGAATACCCCATATTTGACATACAGCACACCTAGCTTCAGCTGAACTGACACAATCAGGTTTCCCACTTGAGGGCACGTATGGTGGCATGCAAATTCTTAAAAAAGTGGTCCCACACATCTCAAAACGAAAAGACAACGTCAAATTCGTGATCAGCGTCCCCGAAAAGCTGGAATCGAGTACTTACACGGTAGGCGCCCTGGACAAATCCGGCAGCAAAAATTTTGAATTCAAATTTCCCGCCAAAATACGCGTCGGACGAAAAAAGTGTTTCGAACAAAAACTATGCATCCTTCGATGCTCTATCACGTGAAAGTCAAATTGACACCAAAATGTATCAATGGGGCCCACTTTGCACCAAAATACCAAAAATTTATCAAAAAATTTTTAATTTCTCGAAAAAACAGTTTCCGGCTGGGACCTTTTCTCGTTTCCCGGAAAGACATTCCTAAGCACCAAAAACTCGCCAAACATCAACGTAATCGATTGGCACTCCAAGAAATGGGAAAGGTGGAATTTTGAAATTTTGACCAAAAATCTATTTTTTCAACTTTTCACCCAAAATATGGCCATTTAGAGAGAAATGATCTACTACAATGTTATAGAGCTCGCCGAGCTCTATCGATTGGCCTTTATCCCATCTCGCTACGAGAGCGCTATTAAGAGTTATGCCAGCGCGAAGCTTTACCCGGAAACCCGGAACCCAACTTTGGGGTGAATTTCCCGGCTCGGGGTAAATCTGACCGGGTTTCTCTAAACGGTTTCGGAATTGACTATCTGAGCTCTCTTAGTCGACACAAAAATCGCGAAATTTGCTTATAGCAAAATACACTTATGACTTGTGCCGCAAACCCTACTTTTGGGTCGAAAAACCCGGTTTTTGCTACCCGGCCCGGGCAGACCCGGACCCAGCCCGACGGCGTCCTCACCATCGGATAGCCCAATGTCTCTTACATATTCGGCCCAAAGCTCGTCTCGCTCCGATCTACCAGAACACTATTCTAAGCGTCCAAAGTTCGTCGGAGGCCGAAAAACCGGGTTTTTGGCAACTTGCCAAAAATCGGGTCCCGGACGGAAGTCGAGACCTTCGATGCACACTGCGCAATCCAGAGACCTATCGAATAAAAAAAAAATTCGCCTCAATCGGCCAACTCTAGCCAGACTTATGAGCGTTCCAATTTACACAGAATCCGCACCATCACTATAGCACTCCTCCCTTTTGGAGGGGAGGAGTGCCAAAAAGTTTCAAAAGGTCAATGAGAGAGCTACAGTAACCAAAACGCGATGAAAACTGCAAATTTTGGTTTGTTATATCTTGGCACTCGTGCGTTGCACAGCGGCGCTCTTGACATCGCTTAAGAGCTCACTGCAAGCCAACATCAAATCATGCTCACAATTAACCTGTAGTTTTGCGCTAGATTCCAGTGTCTTTTTTTAAAATTTAGTCTGAAAAGATGATTTGCTTGGTGTAAAGAATTAAACCCGAGCGATACCAATGTTGCGTAGCAAGACCACTCCAAAAAGTGTAGTCGCGAGGAGAGTCAAAGACGCTGCACGAAACCGGAAAGGGCCTTGCTACAATCTCAGTATAAATTCAAAGCTCAAAATCACTCCGCTTTTTAAAAGAGACTTGTTGTTCGATGTGGCGTATCCACGCAAATATACCAGGCAAGTCGTCCGGGGGACGCAGTATACTCCACAAATTTGAACTAATACGCACGGTGACTCCTCTGCTGTTGTTGCCTCCTGACACTCCCAATCGGAAAACTAATGCCGAATTCGTGATCTACATCCCAGAATACCCCAGGATCGACATACAACACCCCTAGCTTCCAATGGACTCGCAGAAACGAAATTCTGCAGTTGGGGTACGGTAGCATGCGATTTCGTCATAGGTACGCTTAAACATCATCTAAACGCTAAACGAATGCCAAATTCGTAATCAGCGCCCCCGAAAACCCCGAAATCGAGTATAATATTGCAAAAGTCGACCGGACACCCACAATTCAAACGGACGCGGCAGGGATACTGTAGCTTCGAAAATTTTTCCAAAACACTTTTCTAGACCAGATTTAGACGTAGAATCGTTTGAAACTACTTTTGGAACGATTCGGCGACGGATTCGAGCGCTCTAGGCGCCGAAACGCGAAAATCGCAAATTTCGACCCCAGAGTCGAAAAAGTCACAGTGTAAGAAAGTTTTTTGTGTTTTGGCCGATTTTCTCCGTTCATGGCTCATTCGATAGAGGACATCTGGGAAGGAGCACCAAGAGTGGTCTCGCCGCTCTAGCTGCTACCTAGCTCGCACAGCAGGCCGTCAAAGTTGACCCAGGGCCAAAATTCGCGAATTTTTCAAATTTGGCGCCAAAATGGGTCCCGCAGCGATCCAATTCTTTTTTTGCGTGTTCGGCACTATCGAGTACTACAACATATCAAAAGATAGTATATACCATTATATGCAACTTTTTCGAGTTCTACCTTGTTTAACCCATTTTTCAGTACTTTGAAAATTTAAATTTT
>JASAMZ010001495.1:0-39580 GCA_030248115.1 Linhomoeus sp. GSCO2_2 | reverse complement strand
ACTCGGAAGCACAAATGCGTGCGCTGAACACAGGAATTCGCTCGCACCAAACTTTTGGCAAGTTTTTTGTTGGATGTGGCGTTTTCACACAGGTAAGGAAAACATCAGATGAACGGCGTTTCTCCGCGCCTTTGAGAGGCTCGACACACAGCCTGCGCGAGCGCGCGCGTCAAATCAAGTGGGCTGTGGCCAATTGTTTACTCGCATTGCGCTTCCTCCATTTCCTTCTCCTTCTCCCTCTCGCGGTCGAAATTTGTTATTGACACTCCGAAATCGAGTGGACGCCGTCCCATACTACACACTGTGCGTACGTTGGTCGGCGATGCGTTGAAAACAGGGTGTCTGTCAGATGTGCTGAAGGGATGGACACATCAAGGTGCACACAACAGCGATCACCACATGACCAAAGTCCAACTCGCATGCAAAGACACAAGGAAATTGATTGTTTTCAGATGTCTGCGGCTCAGGCGCTCCCTACCTTCAAATGGGCTCACCAGTCATCTGCAATCCGACGGTGTCCAGTTGTCCACAAGGTACGACCAACAAACTCACCTACATATTATTATGTAGCACCGGAATCCATCAATACGCAAAACAAATCAATCAAGACCCTAAAAGAGGATGCATTCAGGCTTCTCCTGCCAGCTCCACGCGGGAAGCTCCGTCTACTATTGTTGCTCTGGAGAACCAGGCACCGTATCCAACGCAAGTCGGTTCTTCCATTTTGTTGAATGATGGCTTCATATTTCGCCAGTTAACGATCTCGCATTGCAGAGTGTCCAAAGGGACAGCTGCCTTATGTGGAGGTGAGCCATTACATACACATTCCTGCTCCCATGAGAGCTTACAGCTGAAACCCAGAGACTCCACATGTGAAAACCGCATTGTTATTTCAGTCACGCTCCAGAAGGGAGCGATCCTGCTCGCCGCCCCCGTCCTCCAATCCTTGTCCTGCCGGCTTCAGCTGTACCATGGTGTCTCCTCAGAAGTAGGAGTCGGATGACGGAGATTCTGAGATTCCAACAGATTTCTCTGAATGCAAGCCTCATTTCAGATTTCTATGCTGCGGCAGCAGCTTCGGCTGCCCCAGTAACACAGCAGGATACGTGAATCCGCAGACTGGAGGCTCTGTAAGCTTCAAGCGTGCGATTTATGATGACGATGCCAAAATCTGGACAATTTCTCAGGTGCCTTGCGCTCTCAATGGCGCCGTGGACACATGTCCCACTGGGTACAAGTGCGCGCAGAGCTCCTCGCTCAACATGCCCATCTGCTGCTCCCTGCCCCCCGGAGAGAGTCCTGCTACCAGTGAGTTGCATCTCTGACAGCGCAGCACTGTTCATCGCAGCACTCACTAACACTGTTCATCATCAGCACCTGTAGCAGGCGTCAGCGGCGCCTGTCCCACGGACTCGGTGCCGCTGCTAGTGGGTGGCAGGGTGGCGGAATGCGACGCCTCCAAAGGCTGCCCTACGGGGTTCGCCTGCATGGCCACTAGTGGCGGGCGCAGAGTGTGCTGCTCCAGCCCGAGTGAGTAGTATGACCAACTAAGCTAACCATACAGTATTTTGGCGTTCCAACGTCCACTTGAACGTCTTTCTATTCAATTGAAGCCAACTGCCCTGCGGGCAAGCCTCTGGGAGGCATCAGCTGCAGCCACGACAACACCAAGTGTCCCACGGGGTTCGAATGTGTTCTGGTTGTGGAAAAGGAAGGCAAGAAGAAGGGACACTGCTGCCCCAATCCTTCCTCTGTGTGCGGACTCCCGGCTGACGCTGGAGTCAGCTGCCAGCAGAACATGCACCTTCTATCGCCTGCCAAGCAGAGGTATCTAGGCACTGAACACGTCACATCACGCGATGAGTGACATAACGTTGTGATGTGGAGCGCTATTGTTCAGGTACTACTTCGATGGGGCTAGCGGCTCCTGTCGAGGCTTCGACTACCATGGCTGTTCGGGCAACGTGAACAACTTCCAGACTATGGAGCAGTGCCAGGAGTTCTGCCTGTCAAGTGTGTGGATGCATCTATTTCTGACGCAACACGCAATAGATTGCCACTGAGGTCACATCAATTCCCACAGGGCAATGCGAGAAGGGTGTCGCCCTGCGTCGCGACCACCAGAATCAGGCCTGCTCAATGGCCGCTCCAGCGGACTGCCCAGTCGACTACTCGTGTCAGATGCCCAAGTTCGGACGCGACAGCATCTGCTGCCCGAAGCCCAGTGAGCCGCTTCAGTGGAATCGCTGACACTCCATAGCAGACAACCTACTGTAAATACTCTAATAAGCCACCCCCCCCCCCCTTGAATAAGCCCTCCCCCCCCCCCCCCCCCCTCCAATAGTACTCCCCCACCCCCCACCCCAGAGGGAGGTTGATTGGTAAGCCAGTATTTACGGTCTGTATGTTTTGACTTTGTTTCAGAGCTGGCCTGCCAGCAGACGCCGACGGAAGGCAAGCAGTGCTTCGGGATGCCCATAGCGCTGGCGAAGTTCGCCTTCAACTCCATCACGCAGACCTGCACCCCCTTCGCCTACCACGGCTGCTCTGGGAACAGCAACAGCTTCAGCTCGAAGGCCAGCTGCCAGGACACCTGCTACCAGCCGGGTATAGGATCATAACCACTCACGAGTCACGGCATAAAGCCAATGGAACATCCAGTGAAACACCACTGCCGAAGATATCATGGGGAGGTTTCTCTGCCACGGCATACATATTTCATGGCAATTCTGTTCGTAAACCATGAAACTCATTGCATTCAATGGGAAATGGGAATGCCAATGCCCAGCTCACTGTCACACACAACATAGGGTATACAGGGTCTGGGATTGTCATGCCCACCACATGATTTTGATATTCAGTGTGCGCTGCTGGTGCCCCTTTGACGAACCCATCTGGCGAAAGGCAGGAGTGCAGCTCCACACTACCATGCCCCATCAACTACAAATGCACTCCCGACCCGTCGCACGTTGGCCCCGGACAACAGAGATCCTACTGCTGCCTCTCATATGGTAAATCAACTCCACATCTATGGATCAATGAATTCCAATCGACTTCCAATCTCCTTCAGAGGTCGTCTGCAACCAGCCAGTCAGCAGTGGGCAGAAGTGCACCACGGACGCAGAGACAAGGACGGAGCAGGGCCAACGGTGGCACTTCGACCCCACCACGAGTCGCTGCCGCACCTTCACTTTCGTGGGCTGCGGCGGCAACCCCAATCGCTTCAAGGAGCGCGGGCTCTGTGAGAAGTTCTGCGGCCTGACAGAGGCCAAGCTGGGCAGCTGCCCTGATGGCATGACGGCTTACAAAGCGATGGGAAGTACCGCTCCACAGCTCTGTACCGTGGGGATCGCCTCCACGTGTCCAACGGACTCTATCTGCCTCATGTCGACCAAGCAGAAGCCCATTTGCTGCCAGGGCACCCCGGAGTGTCCTAATGGCATGGAGCCCTACACTGTAGCAGGTGGGCAGAAGAATTTAGGGCATACTAGAAAAGAATGCAACGTGCTAACTGAATTCTACCATAATTGCAGACTCGGATCGGCCCTCTCGTCGCGTGGCTGCCGCCTGTCAGAAGCAGGTCCCTGGGACCTGTCCCTCGGGGTTCACCTGCACCACCTCTGGCAATATACCTTCTTTCTCCCTCTGCTGTCGGAGGAAGACTGAGCAACCCAATGGGGTGACCGCATCGCGGTCGTGTCCCAGCAATCTTATCTCCAACGGCCAGAGCTGCTCAATCAACGCCGTGAACGCCTGCCCCAGCAACCACCTGTGTCTGAGGCCACCCGGTCAGGGGACGTCTGCCACTGGCATCTGTTGTCTGACAAAGCCCAGCTGCCTGAACAGCGTCGCCTATGCCATCCCTGGTCGGTCGACGATCCATTAACAGATACTGGTGGAAGCATTTGTCGGACACCATATGTCACACGCATTCAGGTTCGATCCATCGCCAGCCGCAGATTTGTGGCCCCGGCTTGTCGGGCTGTCCCTCGGACTACGATTGTCGTCAGTCCAGCGTCCCCTCCATTTCCATCTGCTGCCTCAGTCAACAGTCGACCATCGCGAAGCCCAAATGCCCAGGCAAACGCCAGCCCTGGATCAGCCCTGGGGCACTTGAGGTTTGGGCATGGCAATTGTGGCAGCACAGCATGGGGTGGTCAGTGAAACTGTTTCAGGCGGAGGCTTGCGAAAACGGCGGCTCGGTCGTCTGCCCCAATGGCTACAAGTGCCAAGGCACTGGAAATGGCAGGCTGAAGTACTGCTGCCCAGTGGCGCCAGTGGTCATGGCGCGCTGCGCCAATGGCATGGTGCCGTACTATCCACCTGGCAGCGTGGACCCCCAAGTGTGCAACATCGTGCTGCCCAACACCTGCCCCAATGGATATGGGTGAGTGAGCTCAGAGAGGCAACAAACTTTTATACATGACACAACATCCCATATCATTGCAGTTGCCAGCTCTCCACAATGGCAGGGCTCTACTACTGCTGCCCTGGGAGAAGAACCACCAATGGCCAAAGCGGCTCCAGCCGTCCCTCTCCATCAAGCAGACGGTCGGGTGGCATTTCCACAATGGCAGTGGCTAAGTGCCCACTTGGCAAAGCGCCCTTCCTCTATCGCGACCTGCCGCTGACCTGCCTGCCTGGTGTGGTGACAGATTGGTCATTTGGGTTTCAGTGAAGAACGCCATTGGACTCTCTTCTCTTCTTTGCCAGACGCCGACACTTGTCCGGACAAGTACAAGTGCACCAGCGTGGGCGGCGTCAACAACATGCACATCTGCTGCCGCGACCTCTTCAGCAGCATCAGGAGAAGAGGGCCGGCGACGAAACCGCCAGTAATCAAGGAGCCAGCCCTCCCAAACTGTCAAGCCCCTGGAGCGTCGCCATTGATTATGCCAGGTATTGTAAGTGCCATAATAATGGGCGTACCAACGCACATATGATTGATGAGGTTTGTCACATTCAGGCACTCTGAATCAAAGGCGTCACTGCAATGGCGGACCTCTAAGCGACTGCCCAGCCGGCTACAGTTGCCAGGCCAGCGACCAGAAGGGTGTTAGAATCTGCTGCAGTGGGGCCGTCACCCTGTCACGTGCGTCCGCTATTAAGAGCTGAATCATGGTGTCACCCCATGTTGCGTGACACTGCACCCCATTCAGAGTTCTGCCCTGAGGGCCAAATCCCATTCGTGCCCACTGGGTCGACGGCCTCTGACCCCAAAACCTGCCAAGTGGGCCAGGCTAACCAGTGCCCCAAGCCCTACACATGCAGCTTCAGTCGCTCTGTGGGCCAGGCATACTGCTGCGCTACCAGTGGCGGAGTTGGAGAGACCACCTCAGGTGGCAATACTTCTGGACATCTGAGACGTTCATGTGAAACTTTGCACAGTGCACGCTGCCTCATTTCAGGCAGCAGCAAGGGCAAAGTGGCAGAGGGCAACAATGGCTGCCCGCCCAAGAGCGAACTGCTGAGGGACTCTGTGGGAGGGGCGCCACGCCTCTGCGACCCCACGGCCAGCGGTGGCGACTCCTCATCTGGCACCAGGTCAGCCTCTGCCTGCCCAGCGGGCTACCGCTGTCGCTACACCCCTCTCTTCACGCGCTGGCAGTGCTGCAGCGTCGTGGTCGTCAACAGACGTGAGCCACAGAGTATGACAGAGGTTTCTACACCTAACTCTATACACGAATCAAATCAACGCTATATCACGCTTTCAGAGCAGCAGCGCAAGCGCAAGCTCCAGGGGACGCTGCTGCCGTCCAAGGGAGTCATGTCCTCCTTCAGCTGTCCTCTGGCAAGTCTCAAAGTCGGCGGCCAGTGCTTCAGACGTAATTTCGGTTCCGGGGCAATTATTACACCCGTACCATACAATACAGTACTTGTCCCATGACGAATTCTCAATTGCAGTCTACTTCCCCGGCGAGGCGGGCTGCCGCAGGGACGAGCAGTGCGCCATGCGCGCTCCAGGGAGTCAGTGTAAAGCCGGTTACTGCCTTTGCCCCAGTCACCAGCTTGTACTTGGGACAAGATGCGTCTCCTACTGTCCCTCTGGCTACATCAACGCCGTGGGGCGCTGCAACAAGCTGGCCCAGGTCGCCTTCGTCAGTCAGGACGCGGTCGAGGGTACGGTAGTTGAGAAGTTTGAAATTTGAATTGCGCGCGATACAGTACGCCCAACCGGTCATTGCAGGCCTGAAAGACCGGCGCAACGGCACCATAGGCGCCTGGTGCAACAACACCGTGGTCAAAGTGTGGCAGTGCTACTCCGGGAGGGCAAAATGCGACCCCAAAACCTTCACGTGTCGCTGCGCCGACGGCTACCGCCTGAAGTTGGACCTTCCAAAGGAGGCGAAGAATTCCACCAGTGAGGAGATAGTGAGGAGCAAACGGGAAGACGACGACGGCGTCCACAACGTTGCGGACAAAGAACCACCCTTTGTTTATGAAGAGGAGTGCTTTCCAGACGGCTCGACGGCCAAGGCAAAGACGAAGGACAAACTACTGTTCTAGAGAACAGAACTTGGAGCATATTGTTCCCCGCAATACGTTAGTGCGTGTGTGGACTTCACTTCATGTGATTGTACTGATACAAAGAATGAGAAGGTGTTAGAAACAGGAAACGAAAGCACGCACGCATCAGCGGCGCCGATCATCACAGGCGGAGAGAGACAGGGAAATAGAGACAGTGGAGTAATCACAACGCAGTGACGGCGAGTCTGACATTCAGTTGACAGAACAGAATATGTTCAGGAACAGCGACGCTCCAAAACTAGACTTGCACGACACGAGACTACTATATTATAGTAGCTGCAGACATTCATGTTTAGTATTGGACCTAGTCTGCGAACAAGCTCGAGTATACTTTACAACTAGCGGCCTGGGCGCGCGCCTTCGGCGCGCGCGGAGAAAAGCCCTGCGCGGGCTCGCTTCGCTCGCCCGCTCCAGGCTTTTCGTCTCGCTCGGCGCTGCGCGCCTCGCTCGACAGCCGCCGACTCACTTGCCTTTTGTTTCACTGTATGATAATATATGCTCGGTTCGATTCCCTTGCTTGGAACAAATTTTTTGTTGATGGAAAATTTATCATTTGCGGATTTTTTGCGGAGCGTACCAAACTCTGTGCAGTTGCACACTTGCTACCCTATCATTCTGTCGTATCGGCTTCCACGCATCGCCTTCCATGCGGCTTCCACAGTCTATGGCGAAATTCAAAAATTTGAATTTTCTCACTTACAGTATGCCTACGCGCGGTGTGGCTAGGCGTGTGGAGTTGCACATTGCCTACCCTACACAGCTGGCATACCAACCGCTCCGCCCGCCTTTCCAAGCGCGCTCCACGGTCGTCTCGAAAATTCAAAAATTTGAATTTTCTCGGCTACAGTAAGCTTTTTCGCGTAACGGACCAGTTTCGGCAAATCTGCGGGACCACCCAAGGGTAGCGCCCCATAGGTCGCCAGGGTACACGGGCCCAGTCGGGCGGGACGATTGGGGGACACGCCGTCACAGACTCACAACCAGGGATTAAGGGGGAGAACCAGCGACTACAGTAAACACAAACACTTACAGTAGCGAGGAGCGTACAAGCAACAGTTTCAAAGTTTCAATCCGCGCTCACAAACGGATCTGGTCTCCTCACAGTGGCACATTCGGCGCGACTCACAGCATATATTCAACATATCCACAGTGTGCGTGTTAGAAACACCAATGCAAGAAGGAGAGCGGACGAGGAACAGGAAGAAAGGAAGACCCGAGTAAAGCGGCCGGAATTGACACAAAACGATACAGCGGAGCGGACAGACTCCAACACGCGGCGGTGAGATTCAGCACTGGATGTGAAACAATCGAAGTGGAATTCGGTTCCTAAAGAATACAGACCGTAATTGGTTTCAGCAAGCGCCTCACAAAGGTGGAAAAATTGCCACGGCAATGTGATCGTGATGCACAGTGTTGGGGCGCCTACTGGGACAAATACGGTGGAAACAAAGCAGACAGAGACGTCAGTCGAAGTCGGCGTCCATCTGCTGCGTCTTCGTCTGGTGGTACTGCTTCCGCGTGGCGTAGTCGACGTTCTCCTCGTTGAGACGCTCCCTGCGACAGGGTGTTACAAAGTTTGAAGCGAAAACGGTGCTTGCTCGTATTGCTACAGTGACTCTCTGTACAAGTAATGCCCGAATGCTGTGCGAATGATGCATGTATTGGTTACAGATACTTTGCATTTGTGTTATTTGTGCTTGTGCTTGTATCTGGCTTCGCTCGGTTTGGATACGTTTAGACGTTTAGACGCCTGATGAATTTCGGATGGATATTCGCTTGGAGTAGGTGTTTGTGTTACACTTCACGCCAAGACACGCCTAAAAGTTTCCGCGCTCTTTACTTGTTTTGCTACCACAGTGAACTACCGTAACTTCCATTGTTACAACGCATTGAAATGTCTGGCCACCTGAAGGTGTCGACGTTGGGATGGAGCGGGGCCACGACCACCTCCTGTTCATCATCATCATCGGTCGCAGATGTCTTCTGCAGGCCGGCTACCACCGTGCGGAAACTGTGCACCATGCTGAAGTCAGACACGCCTGCAATTGGGATACTGTAGTATAGTAGTCGATTCAATGGGATGTTTCAAATTCTACAGTACCCTGGAAAACGCCGGGCGAGGCCCAGCCTATGTAAAGGTAGAGGCCGCCCAATGCCAGAAGGTGGATGATGGCGAACCACTTGTGGATCAGGAAGATGATGATCAGGTTGGCGAGAGCCTGTGTCGAAAAGAATTGTATCGTATCCAAAGGTACAATTCAAATTTGCGCCACTACAGTAACCCACCCCGACCAGTGAGACCCAGCGGTTGCAGAAGAGCGAGTACCAGGAGGCCGGCTGGTGAATGATGGCCGGGCGCGAGGAGTCTGCAAATTAGGTAGCTCTATCCCTTCTAGCAGGCTCCCTACACAGGATGACAATGCAGTATTAATGAATACACTGCAGTAACCTACACACCTTCCCCGTCCACCTCTGCCTGCTCTTTCGTCGTCAATCGCTCCTTCTCGGGACCCATAGGTAGGTCACGGATCGGTTTCTGCTTCCGCTCAGGAAAGAGCTCGTCGAGATCGCCGTCGGCTTCGGCGGCGGCTCCCTTGATGTTGCCCATGCTTCCATAGCCGCGCTTGGCCGCCGCCCTTGGAAATACGAACAAATACGCAATACAGACAACGCAAACAAACGAGTACAACGCAATACAGTACAATACAGTACAGTACAATACAGTACAATGCAATGCAATGCAATGCAATGCAATGCAATACAGTACAATACAATATACAATACAATACAATACAATACAATACAACACAATACAATACAATACAATACAATACAATACAATACAATACAATACAATACAATACAATACAATACAATACAGTACAATACAATACAATACAATGCAATACACTACACTACACTACACCACACTACACTACACTACACTATACTACACTACACTACACTACACTACACTACACTACACTACACTACACTACACTACACTACACTACACTACACTACACTACACTACACTATACTACACTACACTACACTACACTACACTACACTACACTACACTACACTACACTACACTACACTACACTACACTACACTACACTACACTACACTACACTGCGCTACACTGCGCTACACTGCGCTACACTACACTACACTACACTACACTACACTACACTACACTACACTACACTACACTACACTACACTACACTACACTACACTACACTACACTACACTACACTACACTACACTACACTACCCTACACTATCTACACTACACTACACTACACTACACTACACTACACTACACTACACTACACTACACTACACTACACTACACTACACTACACTACACTACACTACACTACACTACACTACACTACACTACACTACACTACACTACACTACACTACACTACGCTACACCACACTACGCTATACTACACCACACTACAGTACACTACACTACTCTACACGCAATCCACATCTCGCTTACTTGGCCTCCCTCTGCTGTTGGAGGTCGTAGGCGAAAGCCAGCGATACATAGCTGTAGTTGACGAAAGCGTAGGTGATCAGGAATGGGATGGTAGCCATTGTGGCTAGCTGATTCAAGTCGAACACGATAAAGACTAACGAGATGGCCGTCAGCACCGCCGTCGCCGTCACCGGGATCTTGTTGGGGCCGCGCTGCATAACAGGGGAAGATGGCGTGAGCGAAATGTAGACCTTGCCAAAGCACAATGTATCGGGATGAATAAAACGACTATGGTCTGTGAAGGCTGTAGATACCTAACTGTAGTTTCGGGCACTGGCGCTAATGGAGGACACACTAAATGCTTTCTTGCAAACTATCAAAGCACGGGAAAATTGTGCACGTTTCTCTAATGCCAGTGTCCGAAATCTTTCCCCCCTCCCCCTTCTCCCTTTTCCAGTAATATAAAACAATTCCAATCGAGATCCCACTCCTTCTCCAAGGGGCTTCAACACTGGAATGGTGTTCTCAGCAGCAATGCTCTGTGCCACTCTTGGCGCACCGTAGAGACTTCCCAAAATAGAGCTCAAACTGGACACGTACAGGCCGGCCAGAAACAGCAGTCGGGTGGCCGACACCTGAAAGAACGCAAAGGTTGCACACTACATACATACGCACATATTTCAACGATGTAGCGAGGTCAGAATACCATCTGGGATTACAGATGAAAACCGACCCAAATCATACAGTCATCGGTAGATTGTGCTTAATTTGTGGGTTGTGTGGTGACTTGAGGTGAGAGTAGGATGACTGCACGTTAGATTACGGCACGCGTATAGATTCAAATATACCTCTTCCTCGATCATGAGGTCCGTCTGCAGGGCCGTCCTGGTGCAGACGCTGCCCAACACCATGATGAAGACGAAGCAGAAGCCCGAGCTGCAATATTCGTTGGCAAATTGCCAACTTTTTGAAACCCAGAAATTCTCGAAGGGAAGTCACCTGACGCCCACGGCCGACAGTTCTCCCAGAGGGATGTTGCGGCTGGGGTCCTTGAGGTCGCCGCTCATGTTGACGCCCGCCAGCACGCCGATGAAGTTTGAGAAGAAGACGCCTGATGATGACAAGGTTACTGTACTTTCCTTGTTTGAGCACTCTACACTTGGTGCGCGACCTAGGCACCAGCTATGTACATTGCAGCAGATTATGAGTGGGTGTGCCCTCAGGGCAAACAGAGCATTGTCTTGTTTGCTCAGAAGAGAAGAGCAGCTGTTCACGCCGAGAAAGGCGAGGTGACCTATATGGTGGAGGATGCATGTAGGTGTTTGCCCTGAGGGCACGTCCATCGGACAAGTCTACTTCCCACGCAAATTGGGTGACCGAGCGGTAGGTACCGTTATCTGCACAATCAGGCCATCAACCAGCCTACAAGCCCACCGAAGACGGAGAAGAAGTCGTTGTCCTCAACATAGAGTGGGTCGGTATTGTTGCGGAAGTTGACGCTCGAGAACCCAACCACCCCTTTCTCTGGGTCATGTCGGAAGAGGCTGCCCAGCGAGAAGTCGACGACCGCCAGCACCAGAAGCGACAACAGCGCCAGCTGCAGCTTCACCACCCACTTGACGCCGGCGATGTTGATCGCTGAAGAGGGAGGACAGGATTACGGTAGGGCGCCAGATTTGAAATTTCGATACGTGATGGTAGCGCGCGTGATTTGAAATTGCGAAGGGTTATGGTAGGACGCGAGATTTGTAAATTCGAAAAGTAACAGTATAGCGTCAAATTTGAAAGTTCGAAGAGTAACGAACCGGTAGGCACATATTCGACGAGTAACGGTAGGGCGCGAGATTTGAAGTATCGAAGAGCAATGGTAGGGCGCCAGATTTGAAATTTCGAAGAGACAAATTTGAAATTTCGAATGGTAACACGAGGGCGCATGCGCAAGATTTGAAATTTCGAAGAGCCAGAATTGAATTTCGAAGAGTAGCGGCTGGGCGCGGCGCCTGATTCGAAATTTCTAACGCCAATGGTAGGGCGCCAAATTTGAAATTCTACCCACCGACGAGCAGCAGCAGCACGACGGCGGCGATTAGCTTGGAGAAGAGTTCGGTGCCGAAACCCCCCGTGGAGAACAGTAGATGGGCCATGCTGTCGCCGAAGCCGACGGCCACCAGAGCAGTTGCCACCGACTGAAAATTGGTCATCAAATTCTGCGATACCAATGAGCTATTAGATTCTCACAATAGAAGCTAAATCGAACAACAATTAAATTAAATCTAAATAAGAATTGAGCTCGGATTTCGGAAATCAATCTCTGCCAAAATGATAATCGGATGCTCGTTGACCGTTGTGTGTGTTCTCCGACAGACGGTTTATCAGACCAGTTGTCAAGATGTTACGTCCGACCCAAGTCAGTCAGTACCAACTATCTACTGTCACAAAGGCGCGTCAACCTTCCATCACCAATTCAACAGACCTGCCCAAAAGTGTACAGTACTCCCACGGCGCCGCCCAGCTGTCCTCCGAGTATGTGTGAGACGAGGAAGTAGATGCCGCCGCTTTGGATCTGGCAGCGCTCGCAGATGCCGATGGCTGACAAAACAGGCATCAGGGCCATCCCCGCACAGACCAGCAGGAGTAGGACGGCGTTGGCCACGCCTGCGTTGCCCTGTGGAAGGAGAAGAATGTTGTCAAGTGGAATTGTAAGGTAGGTTAGTACTGTGGCGACTACGCGACTACGGTTTCTCGTGGCTGGTTTTCCGGGAGCGTAAAATCGAAACCTAAATCATGGTTACGACAAGCAACCATGACGATAAGATAGTACTGTAGCAACCGATGCGACAAGCTGAAACCGTAGATTTCGGGCATCTGTGATGCACGGCGGCGAAGTCTGTAGTCCACGATTGCGGTTACGGTGGCGGCGCCGCCACCACAACCACAATCGTGGATTAAAAACTGCTGCTTTGCTTAACTCACGCCACGCTACGACACTACGCGAAGCCACGCGGCACTACACTGCACTACACTACACAACACTACGCTCCAACCTTACCACGATCCATCCCATGCGCAGGAAGACGATCACTCCGAAGATGTTGACCATGACAGAGGTGAAGACTCCATCCCAGGTCCCGAACAGAATGGGCTCTTTGAGAAAGAAATTGGCCTTCCACCAAGGGCGCTCGTCCACCGAGCGCTCCTTGCGCTGCTCCTCGGCGAAGAGGCAGTCGTTGGGCGAGGACGCCTGCGCCTGCGGTGCTTCGCCCTGCGCCCCGCCGAACTTGACCCACTCCGGGGCGGGAGGAGGGGGCTTCTGCTGGCGGAAGGCCTTCTCGGCCTCGGACATGGCGGAGGAGGCCATCTCTTTCTGCTATTACGGTATTGGACGGTCGGCGTGAAATTGGAGTTAAACAAAATCAGTCGGGTTCTTCAAGTTTGTCGGACTATTTTGCATTAATGTGAGCTGAAAAGAAGAACGTGTGCGGTTGGAGAAGTCGCCGACACCTTGGTTGTCGGCTACGCTGCAATATGCGGCGCTGATAACACGAGAGCGCGGCTGGCCGCAGCTGTGTGGCGGCTAGCGGCTTGAAAGCGGCCCGTTCTTCTAGCCCCCCCCCCCCCCCCCATTCACAGAACCCCCCCCCCCCCCCCCCTCTCTAACACCCATTCGGCTTATTGGGCATGCGAGGCGCCACAGGGCGAAAGCAGCCCCGGAATATCGATTGGATTGCCGCCGCCGCCGCCGACCGGAAGCGCCCTTATAGAAGGCGGGTGTATAGTGTCAGTCCGTCTGTCTTTCTGGATGCGAAGCCGGTTAGTTAACGAAGCCTCAAGAGGGGGAGAGGCGGACAGAGACTGAAGAAACTTTCCCTGACCCTAAGGCGGTCCCGTGTTAGCAGACTCGACCAAGAAAGGAATTGAACTACGTACGGCTAGGCTACGCCGTATAAAACTGGAGGCATGGAGTGATCAATCAGTGGCGTTCTTATCCGCGTAGCAACACGTCAACCATCGTCGCTCGTTTGCCGACGATAATCTTTTAGAGCTGCCTCCACCCAACAGAGGTGGCCTGGACTCGCAGCAGCTAGCGGGGTTGGATTTGATACGTTGTCTGCCTGGAACAATTCGGGCTGCGCAGGCATTCGACCATGTAGCTTACTTCTGTACACTGCACATTCCTACATCAAAGACAGTGAACCTCTCTTGCACTGTAATACACAACGCTTGCTTGTTCACGGCGTGCTACTCCTGTCGCAGTTGTTCAGTGAGTGACTACGCCATGGGGGGGGGGGGGGGGGGGAGTGGAAACTGCAGTGTTGACAATCATACCGTCACTAAATCGTTCTCGGTGTGGCGACACATTTGAGAATCGTGACTCTAGTGACAGCTTCGCAGCTTTTAGTGTTGCGGTAGTCGCACGTTGCTCTGATAGTCGGATAACGATTTCACGCGGTTGACGATCTGTTGCCTTCGGCGACAGACCTTGCACAAGACCAAAAGTCACAGTGTGGCGCAATGGATGGTCATCTCTTGCCTAGTTCTCACGACCTCGTATCGAGAGCTGACAGATGCGGATCGTCCGAACTTTAACGAATTGACAAGCTCTGACGTGAAGCCGGACGGGAGCCACAGCTACACGTACAGGTGCACGTTGAGTCCGTCAAAAGCTTGTGGCCAACTTGTTTGCCACGGCCACCGCTTTGCCTACCGAATACCTACTCGATTATGTCTGCAACCGGGCGAACATATTAGAACATTCGGCGCTGGCTGTGTGCCATTGCGGGCTCGGTACAAAACGAGTGCTACTCGGCGAAAGAGGCCACGCTCGGACGACCAGCAGTGTCAACGAACAAGAAACGACGGACATAATTAATCAACTGGTTGCTGGAACTGTAACCTGTACATAATGTACTGGAGTTCACAGTCCCTCCAGAAAACGCTCGCAACGGTACGTACCACAACTGTGCCGACTTCTTTCTTAACTGCTAAGTAGGTAGTAAGAATGGCGGTGCGGCCGCCGCTCATCTTGCTCTGTTGCTACTTCGCGACAGCTCTTGTCGAGGTGGTCTTGACCGGTGCGCGATGACCATACGCCGAAACGCACATTGATTTGTGCCATTTGTGACGAATTCCTTCTAGCCCAGTGCCCAGTCATGCAGAGTGGAGTGGCCAGCAACTGTGCAGAGCTGTACCGCAGCGGCTTCGCAGCAACCGGCGTGTACTCGATTGAAATTGCCGGACAGACGCGAGATGTCTACTGCGACATGACGAGCGACGGTGGCGGTTGGACGGTGTTTCAGAGGTGCGCGCCGAATCAGGGGTGACCATAGAAACTGAAACTAGTTTCAGTTTCAGTTTCAGTTTCTATAAATATACTGAAACTGAAACTGAAACTGAAACTAAAATGGTCAGCCATATTGAAACTGAAACTGAAACTGAAACTCCACAAAAGGAATCAGTATTAGTGCAATACTGAAACTAGTTTCAGTGCGCACTACTGAAACTAGTTTCAGTTTCAGTTTCAGTGTTTGAGGCGTATGTTTGGTTCATCTTTGGTTGATTCGGCACTTCGCTTGATTGATAATGACGAAAAACTTTGACTGCACCTTATGTATGGTAATCAGCAACGCAGCAACGCATCCATGCGAGATTGCACGTGCGCTTTACAGCCGCGAACAGCGTACTTTTACTGAAACTCAGTTTCAGTAACTGAAACTGAAACTCAAGAAAATTCTTTACTGAAACTGAAACTGAAACTGAAACTAGAACGAAAACTGGTACTGATACTGAAACTGAAACTGAAACTAAATCAGTTTCTATGGTCACCCCTGCGCTGAATGCGATGGGAACCATCACGTATATATGTACTGTAGATACCAGCCTTTGCAGTAGTACCATCCGTCCAGGGTGGCAATAGAATCTTATTTAATTAGTTTCGGTTTCAATTTCAATTTGCTATCTGACGCTGAAACGAAGCACGGGCAGAAACATGCTGAAATAGGCTAAATCTCTCCGCATACCCGTGAAATTTCGAGGAAACTTCACTGCTGCAGTAGACATTTTTTTATTCATACTTGGACTTGTATTACTGAGCTAATCAAACTTAAGAAATTACGCTTAAATTTCTAAAACATCAGCACCCGAGCTAGGCATTCATCAATTTACTGTGACATTCTTGGCCTTCAAAAACTGAAACTCAGTTTCATATATACTGAAACTCGGAAAATACCGCAACTGAAACTCGGCCGGCATCATAATTCTAACTGGAACTGAAACCAAAATCGATTTCTATTGGTCACCCTGATTCGGTCTAGGGTATTAGGCGATTCGACGGCAGTGTCGACTTCGCTCGGCTCTATGCCGAATACGAGGCGGGCTTTGGTAGCGCCGCGGGCGAGTTCTGGCTGGGTCTCGGCACGATCCACCAACTGACCTCGTCCACACCAATGGAACTGAGAGTGCACCTGGAGGGCTGCAATGGGGATGAGGGCTTCGCCAGCTATGACACCTTCTCTGTGAGACGAATATTTTGTATACAATCAAGTACAGTGCAGTCGCGAACCCAGTAGAATCGAATTCATCAATCGGTCCGTCGCGTTACAATAAGCACCCCTGTGGAGACCGCTGTCGCAAGCTGCGGCAATTGTTGACAGCACCCTACCTATCTAGTAATAAGCTCTGCTGCGTTGCTCCTTCGTCAAACGTTTCGTCTTGGACCGGCTCTACGCACCAACTTCCACCAAATATGAACGCCCAAACATGGTTTAAGCTAAAATGTAGTGGCATCTGGTCTTCCAATATCTGAAACTCAACTGTAGTTACGAGAGTTTCAGTTACTGAAACCAAAGCTCGACCAGTTACGCAGCTGATACTGAAATATGTAGGTCAACCGAAACTCGGCCAGCATCATAATTTTATCTGAGGTTGAAACTAAATCTGGGTTGTATTGGTCACCCTGATTCAGGTCGGCGACGCCGCCGACTTCTATCAGTTGACAGTAGGGGGTTACAGTGGCGACTTGGGAGACTCTCTCTATCACTCCAGTGGACACAACTTCACAGCCAAAGACGCGGACCACGACGCACTCTCGGGGATCAATTGCGCCCAGAGACATGAAGGGTGAGTGTGTGGTTCTGTGGCTGCATTTGTTCAAGCATGTGCCTGTGAATTGTAGGAACATGCTACAGGGTGGCCCAAAAAAAGTGAGACCCCTAATTTTGTGGCCACCATTCTCAAGCTTGTCTTTACAGATCAGGCCCAAATTTGGACACAACATATTGTATGGTTTTTTTGACCACCATGTAAAATTTCAGACCATTTGAGCCAACGAACGGCCAATTACACCACTTTCCGCAACGTCATGTCGGAAATCGGGTGCAACGACTTTTCAATGGAGAAGACCCGAGGATCATCGACGTGGACGTCCTGCTCCTCCAGGGCCTTCTCCATTGAAAAGTCGTTGCACCCGAATTCCGACATGACGTTGCGGAAAGTGGTGTAATTGGCCGTTCGTTGGATCAAATGGTCTGAAAGTTTATATGGTGGTCAAAAACACCACACAGTATGTTGTGTCCAAATCTGGGCCGGATCTGTGCAGACAAGCTTGAGAATGGTGGCTGCAAATTTAGGGGTCTCACTTTTTTTGGGCCACCCTGTATATTGCACAACAGCTGCTACAGTATGTCAAGTTTTCGACACAAGAGTCGGGTCACACTGATGATCCCACGTCAATTACACCACCTGGAATGGTCGCAACAGGCAGCGCGTATACATTCAGAGGAGGCTGGTGGTTCGTCGCCTGCTTCAAGGCGTTTCTCAACGGCCTCTATCCCGCAAACCCCTCGACATGCGCCACTGTGTCGTGGGACGGCCTTCAGTGGTTCGATTGGAAAGGACCGGACTACACTGCGCTGAAGTCGGCCATGATGATGAGACCCAAGGACAAAAGAGACTGCGTCATGCCAGGTGACTTGAAACGACCACTCGAGGTGTTGGTATGCAGGGGCTCCCGCATGATTGCACTTTACTCCATGTGTACAAATGCAGGGACTTCTGTGCGATTGCACTTCACTCCATGGGCAGGTATGCAGGGACTCCTGCACGATTGCACTTGCCATTCACTCCATGGGCAGGTATGCAGGGGCTCTTGCACAATTGCACTTCAGACTTTTGCACGGCCGAGCTCTGCCGAAACGGCGGTAGCTGCACCAACGACTACGTCATGGGCTCCTTCAAGTGTAGCTGCACTGAGAAGTGGAGTGGACCCCTTTGCGACCAACGTATGTACAATGTATCGTCAACCTACATTCTTCAGTAGAATGACGCACTTTGTTAAAAGGTGGTCAGGCACGCAGCTCTGTGACGTCGTGGTCGAGAGGAGGGGGTTCAAAACCTTCATGGAGGAGATGGGATAGGGCGTGAATTTAAAGAGTAAAACTCCAGGGGTTTGCCGACCTGAATACAAAACTTAATTGTATTCAGCATCCGTGCCGCTCCACTTTCACCTCTATGCCAAGAACAAGAAGTCGACCTACTCTCTCATCGGGCCAGCGTTTTATTCCAACCGACTTGCATGCGCCGACGCCTGCTCTGCCCACTACGATTGCGGCGCCTTCAGCTATGACTCGGCCATGAGGGAGTGCCACCTGCATCGAACTCCGGCTGATTTTGACACGAATGCTGTGGCTGAAAGCGCGATTTCGTTCTCGATCTGGCGACGCGTTTGAGAATGCACGGCTGAAACGCTTGCAGATGTTGAGTCAAAAGGTAGTGTCTATTAATGGGAGATAAATGTTGGCCTGCTTGGCTGTGTCCGATGGTTCGTGCTGGCGTTCCTCTATCGTGGGTTGTCGATTGGCCTCTCTGCTCCACGTTTGGTGTTGTTGCGCTCTCAAAATCTGTGACTGATTCATGTTTGACTTGATTCATTGGCAATGAACTCACTGGACGCTAATTTGGGCGTATTTATGTGAAATATAAAATGCGTGTATCACTTCCGTCGCAGCTTGTATCGTCGTTGCCGTCGTCTCCTCTGCCACCACAATCTTCTCTCGTCCAGCGAGATCTGACCCCCCGTGGCGATTCGCAGCCTCTGAGGTCCTATGGCCCTCAAAACCCCATTGGGCAGCGACTTGTAAACCCGGACGGGCACCCGCTTCAGGCCCTCTATGGGGAGCCAGGCCAGGACCGCCGGGTCGATGGCCCGGAACTGGGGCACCGACAGGCTACCGTACACTTCCGGTGGCATGAATTTGAAGGGCCGCAGCTTCAGCTGCCCCACGACGTCGGGTCTCAAATTGGCAACTACTGTTTTCCACGGGAGGGCGGCCAGCTTCCGGTCCGATAGATAGTTGAGAAGGTCCCCATCGGGCATGGAAGCGCTAACATCGGCCCAGTTGAAGTGGCGCACGTAGGCGGTCTTGACCACCTGGGGAGAAGGGAGGGTTACGGTAGAGTTGGGATACTGTAGTCCAGTTTCTAGTTAGGCGCTATGGAAAGAAATGGCCAGAGATGTTCCTAAATGGAGCCACACTGAGGTTTCTGAAGCGCTGATCCTGTACCTTGCACCTACGACGGTATGCTGTGCAGCCGCATGCAGGTACAGCATTTGAAAAGGAGTGACAGTGCGGGAGCCGAAAAGCCTGCTTGTTGGCGCTGCTCGGTTATGTGTTTACCTATTCAAGCGATTGGTTCCAATTTCTAACTCTGTATGAGATCTTTTAGGAAAGATAGATTACGAGTTAGTGGATTCTTTGAAGGTGTAGTAGGAAGGAGGTACACGACGACAAACATCCGCAGAGCTCACGTTCAACTTGAAGGGATGGATTCTGGCGATGGTGGTCGACGGAACCCGAGCCCAGACTTTGAACGGAATTCCCTTGTAGAATCGTTCTGGGAAACGGTTGAACGCGACGTGGGACATTTTGCCCCAAACGGAAGTGTCCAAGTTGGCCACAAGGCCTTTCCACGGAATATTCTCGACGACGCGATCGTCCAAATGACGCCAGGTTGTTTCGGGAAGACGCGGCACGATCCTCATCCATAGAGGGCCGATCTTGTGCAAGGTTCGCGTTGAGAGCTGCAAATTGTGTAGGTATAGAGGATGATGAACAGGACGACGACGACGACGACGACGACGACGACGACGGCGACGACGACGACGACGACGACGACGACGACGACGACGACGACGACGACGACGACGACGACGACGACGGCGACGACGACGACGACGACGACGACGACGACGACGACGACGACGACGACGACGACGACGACGACGACGACGACGACGACGACGACGACGACGACGAGGACGAGGACGACGACGACGACGACGACGACGACGACGACGACGACGACGACGACGACGACGACGACGACGACGACGACGACGACGACGACGACGACGACGACGACGACGACGACGACGACGACGACGACGACGACGACGACGACGACGACGACGACGACCATATGTACCTCGTTCAACAGTCGCGCCAGTCCGATCGCCATTTCCTCCTGCGATAGGGTCTGCATTCTCCTGTAGACCGACGGGGGCAGGCGCTCTCTCAAATCAGCGATTTCCAACACCGCCCTGGGAGGCAGCAACCCAAGAGTGGACATCTTGGTAAGAGAGATGTCATAGACGTCCATCTTGCCCAGAATGAGGCGCGCCAGTTCCTCGTAGTGCTCTGGCGCTGCGGGATATGGCGATTCGGTGATCGTCGTGGTAGTTTTCGGCGCGGTAGTAGTCATAGGTGACGTTTGGACACCGCCGCGAATCTGCTCGCCGATGGCCGCCTAGTGAATGGAAGTCTTTTGAGCACCAGGCGAGCAATTTGGACATGTTTGCGCATTTGTGCAAGTGTCAATCGGCCTTATAGTATGGAGAGGACACGCTAATATCAGACTAGGAAGGAAGGAATGGCAAATATGTGCTTGGTGACTTCAGGAGAGGGGGGGGGGGGCGTTAGCGCCCCCCCCCCCCGTGTCAAGTCAAGTAGACGCTGCTCCGATCCTACTCCTACATATCTCCTCAAACGCTTCTCCGACCTCTTTCTCCGGCTCCGCTGTGGTCGTTGACCCTGTGGTCGCGGTCCCATTAGGCCACCTTGGTCCCGCGACCCTCCCCTTGTCCGCTCTCACCAAGCCCATCAAAGAATCCTGATTCTGGTCCTGTTCATCATCGAAGGTCAAGGGGGTCGTGGTGATGACGTTTCTGGCCGGCTGTTCTTCCTCCGGTCGGTTGGGGCTGGCCCGCCCGAAGGCGCCGCGGTCCCCGAAGGCGCCCAGAGGCCTTCCCGCGTGGAAGTAGTCGCCGCGGGTGGTCCCCGCACGACCGAAGGCCTCCACGTCGTCCTCGAAAGGGAAAACTGCGTGCAATTCAAACTTGGCGCGAGATAGATTGGGACGTTTGCGTTTCTGTTCATGGGTCGAGCATGCCGTAAAACCTCCAACAAGCGACCCTGATCCAGCCCCCCCCCCCCCCTTCTATCAGTGAGAGCCAACTTCATGTTCGCGAGCTCGAGGGATGCTTAGTGGAGGTTTCGTGGTAGCCGACGCCTATTGGAAGTTTAACGATTTTGCGGTAACGACCATTGTCGGATGTACTTCGTCGACGTTCGCGAAGCGTGCAGTGGTACCGTAAACGCACGCACCTATGCCCAAACATGGCCGCCGTCGCTCACGTCACCGCCTACCGATAACCTAACGAGTGACAATACAAGCGCGCGCTTCTCCATTTCACCAAGTTACCTCCACTCCATTGCCTCCATCCCTTCTCCGAGTGGTCCTTCCGTCCCCATCGTCTCCATAGTAGTCCTCCCCCAGAAAGTAGTCGTAGTCGACGTCGCCGCCGGAGTTCGAATCGGTGCTACCACCGCCGTTTCCGTTCTCGAGGTCGCCGGGGTCGACGAGAACAAAGGGGACATTGGGATTGACGTCGCTGCTGAACATTCCCTGGAAGATTGGACGCGTCCAAGGATACTGTATGTTGACAGTTTGGTATAAATCGTGATTTGAGCACAAAGACAATTAGAACAGTTAGACAGACTGTGGAAACAATAGTGATGGTCAGAGACTACGACCGACCCCTCCGCCGAGGCCGAAGCAAGCTTCCGACTTGTGTATGCTCAACACTAACGTCAAGCATGCCAAAATGAAGATTGCTCGCCCATTCATCTTTCTCTCCCGCTCCAGATACTGTAGACGATTGAGACGCGCGCGTGTGCCTTCCATTTGGAAGGGCCGTGCGCGCGCGCCGACTGGAGCGCAACCACCTCGCGCGTTGTAAAGCGTTGCGTACGCAACGCACGCATTACACAGACTTACACAGACATGCCTAGTTCCGTCCCACAACGCAAACTGCGCCTGCTGTAACGTAATTGTAGACTCGACGGCAGACTTCCACTGAAAACGGTGCTGATTATAGTGTAAATCTGCCCACGTTGACTGGTGATTTGTGGACCTGTAATTGAGCAACCTGCGGGGATGACGGCCACACGACTGCTGGTTGTGGGTGCAGTCGTCTCGCTACTGTGCGTCGTCGCGGACGGATGCACGGGCGGCGAAGTAGTGAAGCCGGTAAGAGAACGCATTGTGTGAAACATCTCTACTCATACGTTTACAAGACAGCAGGAAAATGACGGTTACAATTGCAGTTCTAAAGCTTTGCAACGATGTAGCCACTGTACGATGTATGTTGGAGTGTGAAGTGGCGAAGCGTAATCGTCACCCGCTAAAATAGTAGAGGGACTACCAAGGTAAGATCAGCCTCGTCAGAAGGAAGCAAATTCAGACTGTCTCCAACCTTTCAAGCTCAAAGGACACGGAGCGTACACAGACGCGACGCACGTACATATGTAGGTAATACCCGGCTAAATCCAAATCTATTCCATTCCATTTCTCCTCTTCAGGAGCCTCCAAACGGGCACGAAGGAGAACGCAGCATGGCCCAACGCAATCTGGACGCCGCTACCATAATCCTCAAGCATTTGGACGGCTACGACGTGCAGTTAATCCGCATGTCGACATTTAGTCGTTTGCCACCCGGTAGTCTGCTCACAAAGCCCTTCATACAAGACGCCATGCCAGAGGAAGAGTTCCTGAGAAGCTTCGAGCGCTCGGAGAAGGAGTACGGTAACGGCATCGCCGAACTACTGAACCAGGCGAGTGGTAGTGTTTGGGGTTTGAAGTGGAGCGCATGCTTAAACTCAGTCGGAGGTTATTCAAATCGGCTAAAACCGATGGGTTATTAAATGGAATGCAGCGGAGAACAAACTGGTAGTAGAGGGCAATGATATCCAAACAAACACGATATAATGAGCGCGTAGAATTAACTGAAACACATAAAATAATTCGAACAAGCGAGCAAGTTAACCAAAGTGGGGAAACCTCTTGGCCTAATTAGGTTAATTTATATCTCGGCTGGTGTGGTGTATAGTGTTTCATTTTCTTAAGCAATAGAATCGGTATTCAATCTTTTGCCATTATATCATCATACTGTACGTGATTCAACGAAATCAGTGCAAAGTACTGTAGGTACGATAGCTCCACCTCGGTGTTTTCGAATGCGAATTCGATCCAAATTACAGTTGCCCAAGCCTCGTCTGGAGGCCATGGGAGCAGCCTGGGTGGACCTCTTTCAAGCTATGACTCCAGATACCTGGCGCGCCCTAAGTCCCAGCGTGGCCAAGAACATACCATACGACCTTCTGGAGCGGGAACTGACCGCTGAGCAGTGGGGAGAGATTCCCAGAGAGGCCATTGACAAATTTCCGCGATCGTTTTGGCAGCACGCCACTCCTGACGTTATCAACAGCCTGAACGCGCCGGGACTGGCCCACACCCACTCGCAGAACTTCCAGGTTGGTGGGGTTACGGTAACTTTGTTGTCAAGCATTCATTCCTTCAGTTCGTTTGACGTCCCAAATCGTCGTGTTCTCGCGTCTTGTTGGCTTACAGTACTCCCCCCCCCCCCCAGTTGGTAGACATCCGCATCTATTGCACTATTCTATTGTACTTGCTTCACGTTTCGGCACAGACAAAACTTGCTATATCGAGCAGCTGATTAACGTGTCCGTTAGAGCGGACAAGTGCATTTGTCCGGGCACCAACGAAACTGTTATAGTCCCGCGCAGCGCCGTTTTCGATCAAACCGTTGTTCTTTCCCTTTTCAGTCGATGCAAGTCTCCAAGCTCCAACAACTGAAGTGGGGAAGAATGGCGGCTCAGTGGTCGGACGCTCGCCTGCTCAACTCATTGGAAGGGGAACAACTGAACGCCGTCCAATTCAGCCAAATCATGCGCCTGCTCCAGGGACGCGTTGTCTAAGCGGCGGCTACTGTAGCTACAGTAGATCTCGAATGGACGCATCGAAAGATTGATCGCTTGTACAGATGCCTAGGAGGGTCAAATTTCGCTAGATTGGCTTATGCAAGATACAGTATGTGCTCGCAGTCTCGCTCCCCACCCCTCCTGTTTGCTACTCAAGGCACTAAACAAGCTCCGGTATTAAAAAGTTGAGTTTGTATTCTGACTGACTTTGCAAAGAGTTGCGTTCTTTCTGTAGAGAGTGCGAGAGTTCATCGCCCGCATGCTCCGCTTCATGAGCCCCCGCTTCGCAAGAGGGTATTGCATAGCAATATTGATTTCGCCCGCGATTTGGCTTTTAGAGAAAGAACATCCCTCTTTCAAGCAACGTTTTCAAAAAAAGTGACAAAAAGTTGTAAAAGTTTTGGCAAACACTTGACAGGTCACAAAACAGCGCACTACGAGCAATCAAACCGTGTCGCACATCTGCACTAGCAAACAGCGATCTTAGTGTTAAAATATCGAGAATGGCGTTGTGTGCGGTGCGTCCTTGCGTTATTGAAAAATCTTTGCTGCCGCGTGAAAGAGCACGCCGAGAGCTTTCACCTGATGTGTCAATTGCCACTCTAAGACGAGCGAGTTAGAGCCGTTTTGTGCTTTTGCACATTCGAGTTACTGTAACTCGCGAAATTCAAACTTTTGAGTTTCGACCAATGGGCGAGCAAATGATCAGTGAGTCGGGAGCTATCCAAAAAGCTCGAGATCGTCTCTCTACGACGCAAGTTGAGCACGTTAGAGCGACTTCAGCGTCAAAATGCCGAGAATGGCGTTTTCCGCGGTGCGTGTTTGCGTAATTGAAAAAACTTTTGCAGACGCATGAAAGAAAACGTCGAGAGCTTTCACCTGGCGTGTCGATTGCCACTCTACGACGTAAGACGAGCGAGTTAGAGCCGTTTTGTGCTTTTGCACCTTCGAGTTACTGTAACTCGCGAAATTCAAACTTTTGAGTTTCGACCAATGGGAGAACAAATGATCAGTGAGTCGGGAGCTATCCAAAAAGCTCGAGATCGTCTCTCTACGACGCAAGTTGAGCGCGTTAGAGCGAATTTAGCGTCAAAATGCCGAGAATGGCGTTTTCCGCGGTGCGTGTTTGCGTAATTGAAAAAACTTTTGCAGACGCATGAAAGAGTACGTCGAGAGCTTTCACCTGACGTGTCGATTGCCGCTCTACGACGTAACACGAGCGAGTTAGAGCCGTTTTGCGTTTTGACCTTCGGCTTACTGTAGCGCGCGCAATTCAAACTTTTGAATCTCGACTTCTCTTAGCGGAATGATCAGTGAGTCGAGACCTATCCGCAGAGCCCAAGATCGTCTCTCTACGTCTTTCCAACGCTGAGATCCGAGAGCGTTACGCACGCACGTACGTACGCACGTACGCACGCACGCACGCCGAGCTCTCGTATAGTCTCGCCCGCCTGAGGGCGGGCGAAAAAATTCCTTCCCACCATTGCATTCTATTCGAGACATACTGTAGCACTACCGTAACCAATCCCGTTTACACAACGCGTCCCCAGCCCAGCGTTATGAGGTCCATGTCAATCAACACCCTGAAGAACGTCCCCTACAAGGCGTGGAGCGTCGTCAGTCTGGAGCAGTTGAAGGCCATAGAACCGGCCAAATTCGGTCATCTACCCGTTCAAAGTTTGCGCTACATCGGCGGAGACAAATTGGAAGCGCTCGGCCCCATTTACTACCAGAAGTTCCCTCCACAAGTAATCTACAAGGCGACCAAAGGGGCTCTTGGGTTCAAGGAGCGATGATTTGCCTTTCAGTGTGTATTTTAATGTCGTGGATTTTGAATCTTTGCTTAATGTCCTGTTGTGCGATCGCTGTAACAGAAGCAGAAATGTATGAACCGTGTTTTACGACGCGTTCTGTCCCGCGGCGAAACAGTCAAGCCCTATCATTTCCCTTGAAAGGTGGCGAGGAGAGCCCGCCCCCATCCTGTCAGCGCCGACACTGCGTCCGTGCGCGCGCGCGTCTCATTGCCAATGTCGATGTGCGCGAACGGACTCACAGTATGAACCTTCTGTTCTAAATTGCCTCCATCCTGCTAGAGTACAGTAACGGCGTCGCAGAGTTTTGTGTGTGCCACAGACTAGCTAAGGTCAAACAAAGAGAAGCCATGTGCAAAACGACAACGAAGAGCGCTTTATTGAGGTGGTGCTGCTGCGTCGTTCTGCTTAGTGGCAACCTCCGTCCGGTCCTCGCCTGCTATGGATTGAGCTACATCTTTGTAGAGGATGTAAGTCTGGCCAGTCGCAGGAATACCACGACGACGACGACGACGACGACGACGACGACGACGACGACGACGACGACGACGACGACGACGACGACGACGACGACGACGACGACGACGACGACGACGACGACGACGACGACGAATTCTCTGGCGCATCCCAAATTCTTGCGACGATTTGGAGACCGATTGGTCCGTCCCTGCCCCTCGCGTAAAAGGCAAATTGGCAACTGTACCAACATGAAGTCGCCAGGCAGTTGGAGTCGGAGCGCGCCGAGGAGAATCGGTCAATCGAACAAGATCACTCGGCCCTGGTCAAAATTATCCTCAGCGCAGCCAGACGCGCCACTCCCACGACGTCTCCCAGACCGTCGCGGCCGTGGTGGACGACCGCCTGCTCCGACGCCAAGAGAAGCTGCACACAAGCACTCCACCTCCTAAGGCAACACCCCCATTCCCAGGAGCACATGGAGCGCAAAAGAACGGCCAGGCAAAACATGGATGACGTCGTCTGCAGAGAGAAGAGGAGATGCTGGCAAGAGTTTGCTGCCACTCTGACGCCAAGCACGCCCAGCAGCAAAGTGTGGAACGTCATCAGGGCCATAGACGGCAGGCGGAGGACGGGGCTGCCCGACGCAGCCTTCACAATCGACAATCGCTCCATCTACAGAGACAATGAGAAGGCCAAATTGGCGGTCGCGTCATACGCCGCAGTCAGCAGAGTCAGCGTGCCACGGGAAGCCAGCAAAGCAGCCTATATGACGGTCCGCGCCCACCTGCGGCCAGTAGCGGATCAACCAATGGCAGCAGAAGACCGGCCATTCACCATGGGGGAGCTGAGCGAGGCCCTGAGGAAGATGAACAACAGCGCCCCAGGCAAGGATGGAGTTCATCCCCTCCTTCTGAAGCACCTGCCCATGGTCGGCCTGGAACGTCTGCTGGCCTTGATCAATCGCAGCCTGGCGGAAGGCAAAAGCCCATCAGCGTGGCGGAGGGCGATCATCGTGCCCATACTGAAGAAGAACAAACCGGCAGACCAGATCAGCAGCTACAGGCCAGTGTCCCTGCTGTCCTGCATCGCCAAGATGGCCGAGTCAATGGTGCAGAAACGGCTGCTCGGCTGGGCTACTTCAAACAATCTTCTGCCAGAAGAACAGTCAGGATTCCGCCCAGGCAGGTCCACCCTCGACTGCATCGCCAGTCTATCCCAGACTGCTTTCAATGGACTGCAGAATCGGCTGCGGACGCTGCTCGTCGCTGTCGACTTCAAAGCAGCCTTTGATAGAGTCTGGAGGGGCGGCCTGCTGCGCGACCTGGCAGAAGCTGGTCTTCCAGCAAAGATCATGCGCTGGCTACGATGCTTCCTGTCTGACAGACGCGCAGCAGTCAAGTGGAATGATGCGATCAGCCGCTTCCGGGTCTTCAAAGAAGGCGTGCCGCAAGGAAGCCCCCTGTCGCCACTGCTCTACTGCATATCGCAGGCGGGCCTCCCGACAGCGGTACGAGCTTCTGCACCTGACGCCCACTGCCGCATCTATGCGGATGACGTCACCATCACCACAAGAGCGAAGACACCGGAGCTGGCCGCACAGGCCATGCAACCGGCTTTGAACGGGGCTTCACAATGGGCCTACAGGTCAAGATGCACGAGGTCAAGATCACAGTGGAGAAGACAGAGGCAGTGCTGATCTCCTTAGACCCTTCGGAGACCGCAGGAAAAGCCCAACCCCCGCTGACAATAGCCGGTCAGCGTGTCCCCTACAAGGCCAACCCCGTGATCCTGGGCGTCACATTGGACCCACAGATCCGCTTTGGGGCCCAGGCCCAAGCGGCAGCCAAGAAACTCAGAAGTCGCATCAACATCATGCGCTCATTGGCAGGCAGCAGATGGGGCATACAGGCGACGGGCCTGCGCACGCTCTACTCAACGTACGTGAGGCCAGGAGGTCTGTACGCCGCTGGCGCCTGGGCCCCCTTCCTGGCCGACTCGCACATGAAGCGTCTGGAGAGCTGCAACTACCAAGCGGCCAGGATCATCACTGGGTCCCCACAAGGATCACCGCTGGTTGAGACCTGCCGCGAGGCAATGCTGCCACCCCTCCGACAGCTCGTAGACGAGGAGGCCGCCAAGCTGCTGCTCAAGTGCCAACAGCTAGACGACGGACACCACCTAAAAGAGCTGGCAAACTCGACGACAGCCGCACGACTAAAAGCAGCCAGCGCAGGGCTCCGTAGCGACTGGTTAGGCACAGCGCGCAGAACACTCGCGACGCTCCCACCAGGCACAGACCCTCGCGAAGCACTGCAACAAGGCCGAGAAGACCGGGCACTGCAACACTACAGAGACAATACGGACGCTGCCTCATTTCACCGCCGTGCAACAGGAGGGCAAACGCTGCCTCTCTCTACCACGCGCAGTAGGGCAGAAGAGACACTCCTAAGTAGGCTGCGGCTGAACAGGGCCCCTTCCTGCAGCAAACGAAGTGCAGGTGGAAGCAGGCAGACACCGCGCTATGCCCCCACTGCCACACAGGGGAGGAGGAGGATGTCGAACACTTGCTGTTGGTATGCCCGAGGTGGGAGGGGCAACGCCGCGCTTGTCTCGGCGGCAACCCCACCCTCGGCTGCCTGCAGACAGCCCCAGAAGAAGTCCTCGAATTCATAAGGCGCATCGGTCTCTGGACCCCTCGATCGTAGAAGAGGCCAACAACAACAACAACAACAACAACAACAACAACAACAACGACGACGACGACGACGACGACGACGACGACGACGACGACGACGACGACGACGACGACGACGACGACGACGACGACGACGACGACGACGACGACGACGACGACGACGACGACGACGACGACGACGACGACGACGACGACGACGACGACGACGACGACGACGACGACGACGACGACGACGACGACGACGACGACGACGACGACGACGACGACGACGACGACGACGACGACGACGACGACGACGACGACGACGACGACGACGACGACGACGACGACGACGACGACGACGACGACGACGACGACGACGACGACGACGACGACGACGACGACGACGACGACGACGACGAGACGACGACGACGACGACGACGACGACGACGACGACGACGACGACGACGACGACGACGACGACGACGACGACGACGACGACGACGACGACGACGACGACGACGACGACGACGACGACGACGACGACGACGACGACGACGACGACGACGACGACGACGACGACGACGACGACGACGACGACGACGACGACGACGACGACGACGACGACGACGACGACGACGACGACGACGACGACGACGACGACGACGACGACGACGACGACGACGACGACGACGACGACGACGACGACGACGACGACGACGACGACGACGACGACGACGACGACGACGACGACGACGACGACGACGACGACGACGACGACGACGACGTGCTTTTCGTTTAGCTCGACGCGGCCGAAGAGCCAGCACTTGGAGGCCCACTCTGGACTTCGCTGACGCCAGGTATGCCTGATGGCTCGCGAATCGACGCGTATGCAACTCCTCCTTACTTTCAGCGCCGTCGACTCTAGCACCAACGGACCCGCCGGAGCCAACCGACCCGCCGGTCACGCACGACTACGACGAGATCGAGAAGGAGGCTATCAAGGAGTTCTTCGTGAGACTTTGTGCCGCAATTAGACGCTAGGGGCTACACTTGGCTGCTGTGGAGACTTTTGCGTCTACTGCACTACTTCTCTCCTTCCAGCCCAGCACGACGCCCTACGAAGGCCTGCCCCTCCCCCGTCACGTTCCCCAGCCACTAATCGACGCCGCGACAATAATCCTCAAATTCCTGGACGGCTATGATATTCGGCAGGTCAAAATGACGACCTTTACAAAATTGCCGCCTCAGGCGATACTCAGCAAACCGATGGTACACCTGAATCTGCCAGAGGAGGCCTTTCAAGCCAGCTTGTTGAGAAGCGACGCGGAGTATGCTGCGGGGATTGCCGAGTTGCTGAATCAGGTATTGGCTTATTGGTGGACCCGTAAATAAGCATGCTTTTGAGGATCAATCTATCAAGTGTAGCGGCCATATTGGCAATTTGTGAAATTTGTAGTTCACAACTCTTTGCTTAGCGGCCATGTATCGTCCAAGCAGTTGTCGTTCTGATAGGAGAATCTAATCTTCAAGCCTTCGACAAATGAATAAATGTTGTGTACAAGTGTATGGTTGTGCCCTACGTTACCTACTAGCTCTCTACCGAGGTGTGCTCTTCTTTAGATAGTTATTTAAAAGCATTCTTTGATTCGCGAACCATTCAGCTTCCAAGACGCAAACTGCAAAGCTTTGGGGCAGCCTGGTTGGCTCTTTTCCCAATACTGTCCGAGCGGACCTGGCGAGCGATGAGCCCCTATGCGGCGGCCAGTATTCCATATCAAATGCTGTTTGAAAGATTGGATTTGCGTCATTGGGATACGGTACCGGTAGCGGCCATCCACAAATTCCCGAAAAGCTTCTGGCAGCAAGTCCCTCGACCTGTCGTCAATAGACTGCACCCGGCGGCCCTCGCCGCAATGGATCCGGCCAATTTTGCGGTATGGAACAGAGTGTGACAAAGTAAGTAATAAAAGAAATAGAATTATAGATTACACCAAACTGGGCTAGATTAAATCAAATCAAATTAAATTAATTAACTTAATATAAGTAACATTAAATTGCATTAAATCAATTTAAGCAAGTAAAATATGAAAATTAAATATAACTAGCTCAAATCACTGAAAAGTCAGCTAGAATTACCCTACCTTGTGTTAGAAGTCGTCACAGAGCGCACATGGTACTGTTGGTACTACTGGTATTTACCAATGGCGGGAGCTTATTGGAGGGGGGCGCTTATTTCTCAACCCTTATCTAGGAGGGGCGCTTATTGAAGGGGGCGATTATTCGAGGGTGGGGCGCTTATTGGAGGATTTACGGTAATTAGATTAGACAAATCAAAATAAATCTAAACTTAACTAAATTGAATTTAATTAAACTAAACTAGATTAAATTAAATTAAGTTAGATTAAATTAAATTAAATTACAGTAGCTAAAGTAAATTAGATTAAATTAGATTAAACTAAACTAAATTAAATTAAATTAAATTAAATTAAATTAGAATATATTAAATTAAACTAAACTAAACTAAATTAAATTAGATTAACTTATATTAATTTAATCGATTAAATTAAACTAAAGTAAACCAAGCTGAAAAAAAACTAAATTACATAGATTGAGCGAACTAAATTGAATTAACATTAATTAAATCAAAACTAAACTGAGTTAAATTGAATTAAATTAAACTAAATGATTTACAGAGGATGAGAATAAATTACTACATAAATTAAACAAAATAAAAGACAGTAAGGCAATTACACAAATGTTGATAATTTCAGTCCCTGCCACCCCTGAAGCTCAGCGCCATCGACTGGCTCCGAATCGCGCCCCACTTTCGCGACGCCCGTCTTTTCAACGCCCTGAACACTAACCAGCTGGCAGAGCTGCCAATCGAAGACATGTTCCTTCACCTCCAACCCACAGTGATAGGCTCAATGTCCCTCCAGACCATTCGCAGCCTGAGACCCGGCGTTTGGGCCAACGCCAGTCTGGAACAGTTGCTGGCAATGGACCCGGCCAAATTCGGGCAATTGCCCGTTGCCGCCCTGCGACACGTCGGGTTCCGCAAGCTGAAGGTTCTGGGCCCCAAGTACTACAAGAAATTCCCCCCTCAGATGATCTACAAGGCCACTAGAGGGTGCCTGGGTTTCCTGTGCAAAACGGGGACGGGCAGGAAGCCAGAGAGGGTCGTCGAGCCTCAGCCAGCGTCTTATGAGGGGGACGTAGACTACAGTCACCTCTACTGATGCGTATGTAGGGTTTACCTATGTATTATGTGCGCGAGGTGCGACAGATCGAGCAACTTGTGTTGAAAGTTTCGAGGACGGTTGTCGCTTCTTTGCTGTCAGTCAGCTGGGACGGTAGGTACGTACGTACATACCTACGTGCTTGAAATAACGGCGAGTGTATTTTTAGAGCTATTGGTCCGACCTAGTTTCAAAACAGGTCTGTTTAACATAACCAGACGAGGCGGTGCGTGGTAGAGAACGTTGAATGAATACAGGATCGACCGGAGGCAACGCTGTGTGGGACAGATTGGTCCGGCTTGTACATTGGCTACTGTTATACCGTACAAATACAAAAGCAACCAATGCAAGGCCCGAGGCTTCATGTGCGCACGGGCGATGCGGCGTACATCGGTGGCGGGCCCGCTATCCAATCCTCTCGTCACGACGTCAAATCGCCAGTCGCTGTCGACTGTCGTCCCACTGGAGTTGTAATCTCGCCGCTGCGGCCGCTGCAGCAGAGCTGTGCTGGAGCGGCTGAGCCTGAGGAGACGCCTGCTGCTCTTCGCGGCTGCACTCTGCTGCGGCTGCAGGTGCCACTTGCGTCTGAGTCTTGGAGCCGCAGAGGCGCTCCTTCCATATGTCCAGCTGGATAAAGAGCAGCAGTGCATACGGTAGTTGTAGAATTGAGATGGTTCAGTCGTGCCCTGCAAAATTAAACTTCGGAAATTAAACGGAGTCACTTCGGAGCGGAGCGAGAAAGTTGACGGGACTCCGCTTTGTAGTGGTGCAAATAGGCGAGAGTGTATACCCACTGAAAAGGCTCTAATAATATATCATATAACATGTCCAATAAGTTCACACCCCTCCCCCCCCCCCCCCCCACCCCCCGCCCCTCTCCAGGTGCTCTCCAAGCTGACGATCTTCTATTTATTCCAGCGCACCTTGTCCTTGGGCAGCAGCTGGACGAAGGTGACCCGGAAGAGGTCGGTGAAGGCGACGTGAAGGACAATGCCCAGGGTGCCGTTGAGGTCGGAGAAGAAGCTGGCCAGGGTCCCGGCCATTGCTACCCAGGGTATTAGCTCCAGGATGGTCATCAGGGCGAGAATGCCCAGCCACCAGTAGCCCGTGCGCAGGTGGAGAAGCAGCTTGAGCAGAGCCAGACAGGCCCTGACCATCAGGGAGAGCATGGTGAAGGAGACGCAGCCCAGGTTGAGGCCCACCTGCATCGGCGTGGGTTGTAGAGACTTTGGAATTTGCAACTCATGCGCAAACATCCCCAGTACGACTAACGTGTTCTCCTTGGCTTGGCCGAGGTTTTTTCGCTCGGCCTCAGCCGAGCGAACCCTATCAAGAGCTCGGCGTGCGTGCGTGTGTGCGTACGTACGTGCGTGCGTACGTACGTCACGCTCGCTTCGGGATTAATAACTCGCTCGTCCGACGTCGTGGGATAGAGTTTGAGACATCGGCGAGTAGCCCGCGGACTCCTCTAGCCACCTGAGTAGACAAACCAAAAATAAATTTTCAAACTCGCGCGCTACAGTATCCCAAAGTGGGGTCCATTTTAAGACAAAAGTTGACCGAAGCTGGTCAAATCGCATATCAAAGTGAAGCGCTCGAGCTCCTGAACACGAATCCGACAACAAGAAGTTTCAAAAGTTTAAACAGAGAGCTACAGTAACCAAAACGCGTCGAAAACTGGAAACGACACGCTTGCTTCGGGCTTAATAACTCGCTTGTCTGACGTCGCTGGGTTGAGTTCGACACATCGACGGGTAGCCCTCGGACTACTTTCGCCATCTGAGTGTTCAAAACTGAAATAAGTTTTCAAACTCGCGCGCTACAGTATCCCAAAGTGGGGTCCATTTTAATCAAAGTGAAGCGCTCGAGCTCCTGAGCACGAATCCGACAACAAAAAGTTTCAAAAGTTTAAACAGAGAGCTACAGTAACTAAAACGCGTCGAAAACTGAAAACGTCACGCTTGATTCATGCTTAATAACTCGCTTGTCTGACGTCGCTGGGTTGAGTTCGACACATCGACGGGTAGCCCTCGGACTACTCTCGCGAACTGTGACGTCGAAATAATAACAAGTTTTAAAAATTGCGCGCTACAGCATCCCTAAGTAATGTCCGCGAAAAGTCAAAACTTCATCGAACCTTGTCGAATCGCATATCAAAATAAAGCGCTCGACCTCCTGAGCAAGAATCCGACAACAAAAAGTTTCAAAAGGTCAACGAGAGGGCTACAGTAACCAAAACGCGATGAAAACTGCTGATTTTGGTTTGTTATATCTTGGCACTCGTGCGTTGCAAAGCGGCGGTCTTGACATCGCTGAAGAGCTCACTGCAAGCCAACATCAAATCATGCTCACCTCACAATTAACCTGTAGTTTTGCGTTAGATTCCAGTGTTTTTTTTAAATTTAGTCTGAAAAGATGATTTTCTTGGTGTAAAGAATTAAACCCGAGCGATACCAATGTTGCGTAGCAAGACCTCTCCAAAAAGTGTAGTCGCGAGGAGAGTCAAAGACGCTGCACGAAACCGGAAACGGCCTTGCTACAATCTCAGTAGAAATTCAAAGCTCAAAACCACTCCGCTTTTTAAAAGAGACTTGTTATCGAACGGCTGAGTCACAAAATCTCAGGAAACATTGTACTCGTTATATCCCATTGCTAACAGATGCGTCGTGACGATCAGGCAACTTTGAGCTGCTCGATTTGAATTGTCCTACGCACCGAGAGACACTGGTCTCAAAACGACTTGTGGTATCGGTTAATTACTACGGTAGACATTTACATAGTGAACGTGTTGGCCGGAGCGTCACGACAGAACTGCGTGATGATGCAACTGTACGGTGTGCGTATACGGTGCACCGTCTACCGTCCCAAGAAGGAGACAGAAGTTGTTCCGACAGTCCTTCTTTCGTCGCTCGAGCTCTTCTGGCGTCGTCGTGCCTGTGCTGGGGCCCGCAGAAAACCTCACCACGTGGCCTCGACTTCGCTTGAGGAACTGAAAAGCAGATTGATGATTAGCGGAGCGGAGATTAGCTGGTATACTGAGACCAGGAGAAGACAAGTCTGAAGAATGGGTGGGGGAAATCAATTTCCGGGGACGGCAGTGAGACTTCGAAGGAGAAACGAACCAGTAGGCTTCTATACCTCCTTTCCCATACATCTCCCCTAAGAATGCTGTGTCTCATTATCGTTGGACGACGGCCGACCTGGTACTGGCGAATGAGCAGGTAGAGCAGTTGGCCCACCAGCAGCCACGCTCCGGCCGCCTCCGAGACGCCCAGTAGCATCTCGCTGGCGTAGTCGTCGTCGCTGCTCCAGAGGGCAAACTGGGCCTGAGCCGCGGTCCAGAAGGCCACGTGGGGCGCCCAGTTGAGGACGGTCATGGCGAAGACTCGATAGTATGGCTTTGTGATGCCGGAGCCCTGGGGGTTCCTGGCCAGCACAAGCCAGCGCTCCTTCGCCAGCCAGTACAGGCTGACCTAGAGTGAGCTGTGCTACGGGGGGTACGGGAGGGAGATACGTCTCCTCTTTCGGCTACTCCCACCCCCCCCCCCCCCCCACCCGCATATTTGTACGAATGCACAGCTACCCGAAGAAAGTCGCCATCAAAGGCTTTTGAGATTCACAAGCTATACCATTTAACGACGATGACGGAGTTCACCAGCGATTCGCATGGCATTTTAGGTGCTTGAAACTGGTGTGGGGGGGGGGGGGGGGTTCACCCTATCCGATGGAACTGCCGCGATCACCTGGTTCAGCAGGAGGAAGGGCGTGTGGAAGAGCAGGCGAGAGAGCCGCCCCATCAGGCGCTTGTTTGTGGACAGGGAGAATGGGAAGGGGCAGTGGGTTGGCTCCTGCGTCAGGGTCTGGTGAAGGGCGTGGTCGAGGTGAAGGGAGAAGAAGAAACTGGACAAGCCCGAAGCGGCGTCGCTCAAAATCTCCAGACGATGGAAGCGCAAGGCGTTCCTGTTCGCCTTCAGGTCCTGGGGTTTTGTGGAAAGTAAGGAGCTGTTTCTGGTTCTGCTTGGTTTCAGCGACGTTCGCGCACGAAAACGGAAGGAGAGAGGGTAGTGTTCGCTAACCCGAGGTGAGCAGGTGACAGTATCAATATCGAGCTTCGCTAAGCTGCGTTTATCCTATAAATAGTTGAAAGAAGGTGTCTTGGTTCCGCGCAGACAAACGCATCACGTGACGCGACACTCTGACAAAACACTTAGAGGAAACTTCGGCTTCCTGCATGCCGTGCCGTTGTACTACTGCACGAGTTTACTAATTACTTCCCACCTTCAAGACGGCTCTCAGAAAGGCCAGGGATCCCAGGCTGCCTAGGAGGCAGAGCGGCGTGGTCAGGTACAGGTCGGACCACTGTTGCCACCAGCCGGCCAAACCCACGCGATCGCCACCACCGCCCGTCGTGGTGTAGTACGCGTAGTAATACTGGCGCGAAACCACAGCGCCCCTCCACCAGGTGAATGGGTCGAAGCAAGAGGGTCGAAAGGCCCTGCGGGCATTTGGAGAGGAAAGTATTGCACTGTGACTGGCGTCCCCAAGACAGTCCCCTCTATCTACACTCTACAGCAAGCTGTGACCAAATTTTGTGCCGTGAAACTTGCGGGATAAAGACTAATGTTCTGGGACACCCGACTCCAAATCTCGCCATCCTCTAATTCGCGCGCGAAGGGAATGCGGGAGCCAAACTCAGAGGCCCATTCGCTTGCAGCAGCTACAGTACACTCTTGGCTTGAATGCACAGCTTACCTGCTGCAGGTGTAGTCTATGTCGACCAAGAGCAGTTCTCGCCAAGGACCGAAGTCGAGGCGTCTGCCATCGTACAGGCCATAGGTGGAGCACAGCGGCGGCAGGGCGGCATCGCATCGCTCGTGGCATCCCACGGAACGACTAGCGGAGCAATTAGCCAGGCAGCGCAGACGCTGGCAACGGTAGGGGAAGTCGACGTGGAACCTGCAGGCGAATTGGTTGCTGCGTACTGTATTTCGATATGTTACCCAGTCGGATTGAGCATTTGGATAACAAAAGCGCCAGCACTGGAGTAGGCAACGTTTGCGCGTTGGTCGCACCGTAGAGTAGTCAAGGCAGAATGTTGTCAATTGTCAACCGTGATTTATTAGGCACCTAGGTGACGTGGTACAGTAGGTAATGACGAGCATGCTTGACTTCCATACTTTGTTTGCTGGATGTAGATACAATATCGCCTAGCATTATTCCGCACTTGTCATCCCAAAGTCGCACCTGAATTCGAAACTGCTGTGCGTCTTGTTGCCGAAGACTACTGACGTGTCTGACTTGCGCTTGTGCCTTTGTTGCGGACAGCCGGCACGCTTCAGCTTGTGCAGGCATTTTCTGCAGGGGGCGCCCATCAGACGCAAAACGCTCGCCACTTCCTGCGCTCGGGCCAAAATCCTGAATCGTCTCTTTTGTCGGATTGTACAGTACTACTGCCCTGAAAATGCCCTGCAATAGTCTAAACGAGATGCGACGATCATGGACGAGCCCTAGCGATAATGTTGTACCTAAGGTTCAAAAGGCCTTGCGTAACACGTGCAGGGGTCCCTGCATAGAAACAGGTCTATGGAAGCAGGCTCCATGCACGTCGCGCCAACGCAAACGGTGTTTATCGGAGGGTTTACACACAAAGTCATAGTCTCTGCCTCCGTGAACCTAACTACCATATACGGTATCCCCGTTCTGGATTTCAACCCAGAATCCTGCGTTTATTGCGACGCGTTCACCGAGCTGCAATTGGCCTACCCGGCTTCTCGATCGGCAATGGGGTCGCCAACAGTTCCATAGACGGCGGCGAAGGCGATAAGCACGGCCGCGAAAACTAAGTTCTCCATCCTGCCGTGCAATGTTGCATACTGCAAACCGAAAAGTTCAGGCGGAGACTTGTTCGGATCAAGTCCACAAATGCCTATTCGGTCACGATGAATGAGGGGATCGCAACTTCTCCACGCCCGAACCTTCCAGATCTACACTGTGTTTTAGTCTCAAGCGTGTCACACACAGGCAGTGCCCCTCTAGACGTCTGCCGAGTTGTCTCCGGGCGCTACGTGGGACGTCAGTTGAAACTCAGACTCTAAAACGTCAATAACAGACAGGCGCAGTCCTGAGCAGGTGTTGGCATTAGTCGCACATAAAGGTAGGCCAGCGGCTCCAGCTAGACCCAACCCTCAACCTGAAATGATATGTCTAGTTGATATGATACGTAAATGTATGTCCGATCGCGATAACCCCTGGCGCAAACCGCCCTCGACAAGAAGGTAAAAGATTGTAAAACTCGCACCCTTAGAATCGACTTTTTGAACAATTTTATCACCAGACATATACCATGTTACGCTCTTGTGCTACTTCACCGATTCTGAGCTTATTCCCGTTGTTTGCCGTCGTGGAGCTGCGCGAAAAATTCGGCCAATGCAGCAAACGGCATCCCGTTTTCATTTTTACAGGAAATTTCAGTCGAGTTTTGGCCGTTCGTTTCAATACATTCCATGTCTCCTTCTGTATTGGGTCTGGGAGCATACATGTATTACATACTTATGAAGAAATCCGAGTCACAACACAGCACGTACAACAGACTGTGTAATAAGAAAATCCCAAGTTTACAAATGTCCTGACGACGGCCCCGAATGAGGGTCGAAAGGCTGCTGTTCCCAAGTTTCCTGTCTGCGATGCAAAATATCTCCGAGCAAGCATGTCCAAATTTGTCCTCAGTTGCCTAACCAAACCAATCTCAGTCCCAGCAGTCAATTGCCCTTTATCCTACATCAGGCATGGCGCGACTCGATCCAACGAAGTTGTTGATCATCGCCTTCGGTGGACCTTCTCCTTCTTCCCCACCCTGTTGTTTCTTGCCCAGCAGTCGCCCAAAGGCCCTCCCATAAGGCCTGACCACCACCAGCGTCAGCAGGGCGTCGCACAGAGGGTTGGCGGAGAAGGCAAAGAGGATAGCCAGCGCGTGCCAGGGACGCATGACCACGCGCACGATTGGAAAGACGATGAGCATCAGGAGAAGCGGCACCTGAC
>JASAMZ010001494.1:0-12546 GCA_030248115.1 Linhomoeus sp. GSCO2_2 | reverse complement strand
CCTTTGTAGGAGGGGAAATTTGTCAGCAATTGGTCTGCTGTAGTCTTCGTTCAGTTGCGCATATTATTAGTTGATTACCTGCGTACTACCTACCGGGTGTTTCGAAAGTCCAGCCCCCATCCACAATACAAGTTGTAGGAAAGCTAGAAGGATGAAACTTGGAGATATGCTTAGCCCCAATGTGTTGACACATCTGACTCCAAATTTCAGCACCCTAAGATTCATTCACGCGGCAAGGGCAGCTCGAAACGCAAAATTAGTCACGGAACGCTGGCCCTCGTGGAGGAGGTGTCCCAGCAGCAGGAGCCGCTGGCGGCTCCCCGAGATGCGACCTGCGAACCAAATTTGAATCGTTCGTTCTCGAGGCGTGCGATAAGCTATGATATTCGTTCAAACAGCATTCGAAAGTGTCATTTCTTCTCTCTCCACAGTGGTGCAAGTCACATCAAAAGAGCTGCGATACCGCACAAGTTGTGGCTGCCACAAGCCAGTGGATCCTCAGAAATTGACCAAATTTGCGTTTCGCGCTGCCCTTGCCGCGTGAATGGGTCTAGGGTGCTGAAATTTGGAGTCAGATGTGTCAACACATTTGGGCTAACATATCTCCAGATTCATCCTTCTAGCTTTTCCACAGCTTGCTGTGGATGGGGGGGCTGGACTTTCGAAAAACCTCCGGTACATATGGCTTACCAAGCTGTACTGACTGAAAACTGAAAACAAAATTAAAGTATATTGCACAAAGTACCTAGGTATAGCAAAAGGATTGCCGTGTTGCTTAGCACTGCCTCTCTTTGTTTGTTGTTGGCATGTTGTGGAACGTTGCATATGTAGTAGTTACAAAACGCAGCAAGAATCCACGTGCAAGCACAATTGTATTGCACGTTCAGAAATAGTCCGTGCCCGGGATTGGACGTTCAGCGTCAGCGACCTAATTGTACTCGACCCGAACTACTGTCGCCATCACCATGTCGTCAAAGGTATCCAGTCTCAGCAGTATAATGTAATTCAAGTTGATTTTGTTGAGACGAAATCTATGCTGCTCTAGATGATAGGGGCGACTACACAGCTCGGTTGCCTACTCCATGTTAAGCTTGCACTGGCTAAAAGGACTTGTTTGTAAAAATACTTGTGCGTTGTTTGTAAGTAACTTAGTCAACATTTGGATACGTACTGTACATAAGTGTAGGCATCCATTGTTGCTGTCTCAATCCGTCAATAGTAGAAGTTATGTGCTCCAAAACAACACAACAGCTGCTGAAAATGGGAGCCAAGAAATTAGACCTGGTGTTACGATAGATGACAGTGTATGTGGATTATTCAAGTCGACAGAGGCCAGCTTTTCGCTGGGATCTTGAGTGCATGCAGTGACGAACACGTTTACACCTGGCTTGTGGTTGATGGACAGATGCTGCTTCCCATGGTGGACACTGGTATGCATCATTTAAATATTGTATACTGCACTGTTCCGTGGATTGGATCGTGCGTCAAATTGTCATGAAATCCCATTGCTCTGTCACTCGCAGGCGCAAGATACCTGCTGTTGATCCCTCGTCACGTCAGCAGGCAGGCACTCTTAGATTCTCGGTTTGTTGTTCAGTGCACTCTAGTACTGTGCCATGGTGCGTACTGTAGGCTGCAAGCCATGCGCGAATGCAAGGCGAAGTGCAAGCCCAAGACCGGCTATCCAGCGTGGTCGCCAGATCAAACTGTGAACAGCATTGGAAAGTATGAGGCTCAGTTTCATCTCATATTTGGATCACCCACGGTTGAAGGCGATGTCTACCCAGTGACGCTGCGGTAGGTCTTTAGCCATGCAGGCTACTGGCGGTGTGGCGCATTGAGAGCCGCTTTGCAACGGCATTGCATTGTTGTTGATGAATTTGAGAACAGTGTCAACTACATACAGTAAATCTCCTAATAAGCTCCCCTCCTTTATACAGCATCTCCCGAGGGAGGTGAAAGTAGTTACTTCCCTCCACCCCATTCCCTCCCCCCCCCCCCCCCTTCCACTTCAGTAGCGCCCCCCCCCCATGATCCACTACACTGTTAGTACGTTTATATGCTGGTGGCCTAAGCACAACAAACGTCTTCAGGCTCCCAAGCGTTCGGGTCCAGTCTTCGACAGAAAGCAACGCGTATGCAATTTCTCTGAAATTCGCTTCCTTTGAGAACCTTCGATTTGTTAATTCGATGCTCTGCCTTCAAATTTGGGCAGCTGTACTCGGCACACAACCAGGAGATGAGAAATTTAATGATCTTGAAGCAAAGGGGCTACACAACACGCCACTTGTCATCAATCGGTAAGGGGCATCATTTCTGAAATTGCTCTGCTATGTACATTGCAGTTCATTGCTGTGGTAATGCTGTGGGCGGGCACTTTCACACCCGATATATTATCCCTACGTATTTCAAGTTTGCCGCAACGAATTCGTGTGACTGGCACCTTAGAACATTATGAATGGAGAATGTCAAGGTCATGGAACAGTGAGTCCTAAATTGTTCGCGCTGCGTTCTCCGCGCCCTGTTCCCAGCGCTAACAGGTCCTGGGAAGCCGTCACAGTTTAGCACTTACCGTTAAATCGCGGCGCTTCGAATCATTTAAAGATCAAATGGAACAATGAGCCCACAACTGTCTGCAGGGCGCTTGGAAGCAATCGAAGGGAGAAGTTGACTTCGATTCTGGCGCAGACGGCTTCCGACACCAACAAAGGCCACGTTGCCTTTGGGCAATCTCTCGTGGACTACTGTGGTTCAGTCGACTCGGCTGTAACGTGCGACAGCGATGGGGATCACAGACTAGATGCTGGTTTCGCATCGATGAGCGTGAGCCCTTGACTGAGATTGAAGTATCGGGCTTGAGCACGCAATAGCGCAGCGCTGTCCAAAGCCTAAGCATGAGCCTAAGCCTAACTCACACCTGAACCCATACCTGCCGTAAGCAGGCCAATAAGCTTCCCCCCCCCCCCCCCCCACGCCACGTCCCTCTTGTTCTGTGGCATGCTCTCGGCTGTCCAGCCACGAGGTGGACAGGGGGGGGGGGGGGGCTTATTGGAGTATTTACGGTCAGTTCTTGCGCCCAGGTAACGCCCCCCCCCCATTCCCAGGGTTTTGGGGCATGCTGTCCGTCCAACGACGACAGAGGCGGGCTTATTTGAGTGTTTACGATAACTGACTCTACATCTTTGCGAAATAGGCGGGTTTTCACTAGAATGCGAGTCTTCCAGGACCACAAAGATTCGCTATCTTCAGGTGCGCAGCTCTGGCAGAAGTCTTCTGCAGCACCTTCCGATTCGACCGTACCTCGACAGTGGCTCTCCACTCTTGCTGTTCCCCGCCAATCATAGCGCCAACCAGGACTGCAAGAACTTTGTTCAGCGCCTGCGCAGAATTCTCCTCTTTGGCATTCGGTCTCGTCGCATGATGGGCGATTTGGTGCGCTGCAGCAAGCTGAGCCGCCTTCCAAGCTTCACCTTTGCCTTCGCGCCAGCAGCAGAGGCGAGAAATGAGTGAGAACCTGCAATGAATACAGCAACGCTGCTTAGAAACATGATTGATCCAAAGAGCATTCGAAAGCTCGCTGACTTGACCCATTTCTCGCCTTCGGCGTCAGCGGCGTCGTCGTCACACGACTTCGTCCTTCACCCCACCGACTACGCATTTCGCACGTCGGCCAGAGGCGGTTGGTGCGCGGTGTATCTGATGATCTCGGACAGTGAGGACGACGTCTTGTTGGGCATGCCCTTCTTCCGCAAGTTCGTCATCGACTTCGACGACACAGAGTTCACCAACAGCATCAAGGCATGGATTATAAATACGCCTGTTATGAATATTTGTGTTATAAATATGTAAATTCAAAAAATTCAAATTGTAATTCTGACTATTCAAACTGTTGTAAATGTACAGCTAGTTGTAGATGTACATATCGCATGAGTTTTTCGCACGAAATACTGTAGGCGCCTTTGATGGTAGACCAGTGCTGTTGCATAAGATATCTGGCGACAAGACGAGGCCAAATTTGAAATTGACACGAGTGTCTCAACTCATTGTTTAAAAAATTTTATCTCTCGCTCTCGCTCTCTCTCTCTCTCAGGTGGCTAAGAGGCGAGCCGATGGCTGCCAGTTTCCGCCTTTCCAAGCTCCCTGAGAATTGATCTTCTGCCGGTGACATCACGGCATTCGGTTTGGCATGCTTGCTGTGATCTCGAGAAAGGCTCCATTTATGCACCAAATATTAGCCTCCTGTGTTAATATTGAAGGTTTGCATAGAATACTTAAGTCGACCGAAACTTCATTAGAGGTTGCACAAGTCTAACAATTCTGCAAGCAATTGACAAATAATCCGTGTCAAACGCTCTCTGATAATGGCATTCTCAAAACATCAGCTTCTTCCAAGTGGTGTAGCCTTCGGGCCGGCAGCAATTCAAATTCACCGTCAAACTGATTGCAATTTCCCCCTTCTGTCGCAGTGTGGCTGGCGACCATGCAATCACTGCACCAATAGCAGAGATACTGGGAAGATAAGTAGCTTATGGACGAGTGTAGGACAGGTTTGCGACAGACAATAGGGTCCTTATTGGAGGGGGTCGCTTATTACCGTATATGTTCTAATAATTCCCAGGGGGAATATTTTTTGATGACAAATTTTGTGCTGATTCCCCTGGGAATTATTAGAGATGGGGAATTATTGGAGAACAGGGAATTATTATTTCGATGCCAGTCCGGCGGCCATTTTCTGAAGAATCGGACGTTGCTGTTAATTAACGTTACACAACTTTAATTTCGTTGCAAAATGTATGTATGTATGTTGTACACTATTCGTTAGCATTTTCCTAACAACTCTCAATTCCCGAGGGAATTATTAGAGACCAGGGATTTATTTATTCGACAGGCAATTTTGAGCTAATTCCCCGGGGAATTATTAGAGATGGGGAATTATTGGAGACCCGATAATATTAGAAGATATACGGTACTTCAAACCCCCTCTAGGCGAGTCGCTTATTAGAGTGGAGTCGCTCATTCATTGGATTGGGGTCGCTTATTGGAGGTTGTATGGTACATTGTCATATTACCCCTACCTAGGGGAACTTGCTGAAATTACTTTTCAAGCGCAACTACTAGGTAGGTACTAAGGTGCGGTCAGATGGTCAACAAGGTGGCGACGTCTACAACGTCAGTCAGAATGCGACTCAATCTTTCAAAACCGAGGCGCGATAGGACATACACAGCGTATTGTGCCACCTCGCAGTTCGCGCACCAGCAGGTCACAATGGCCGTCGCTTGGAGACATCCTGGCAGAACCGACATTGAATGCTGAGCGTCTCACCTATACAATTTCGTGTAGGCCTTCATCTTTGACAAGCAACGACCACTATTTCAGAGCTTCCTCCCTTTCAGAAAGCGACGGCACATTGGAAATTGGACTCAGCCTCCAGAGTGCATACTATTCTCAATCCAACTGCCAAGCAAGTCCTATGGCAGGCAGCGCCACACGCTCTGCCGAATGCGCGGCGCTTGTCATCTTAGCAATAGCGCCACTGGCAGGTGAGATTGGGAAGGTATTCTTCATGTTAGACTGATAATGCCATGGCAAGCACAGAGGCCTCACTAAATACAGAGACCCTGGAGTGCCAGAGCAACCTCAATGGACGTTGCCTGGCCGTCGTCACTACCGAGGTAGAGTACGTCAGAGCGCAGGGCGTCTGTCAAGCGAATGGAGGAGATCTGGCCGTCAGGGTCACCAGCGAAGAATACACTCTTCTTGAGGGCGTGATTGGTATGTGACAAGAAGGGGGTTTGGGAGCTGTGCGTACCGTGGTCTTTAAAGTGTACTGATCGAATTCTCTCGCTCGGCGCAAATTTCTCATGGATCTTTAAACTTGCTATGGATCCTCAAACTCAAATTATCTTTGGATCCTTAATTTCGAAATGGATCCTTTTAAATATCGAAGTAGAACAGAGCCGCGTGGTACAACCTACAAACGCACGGCAGGTAATGTAGATACGTTGCGTGCAGAAGTTCGTACTCTCTGTGCAGTTAAGTGGAAACGGCTTGTGCTTGTATCATTTCTGAGGATACTCAAATGACCAGACAAGGGCGCATCACGTGCCTATCTTCACGAAGGCAATTCCGATTTCTGGTGGGTGGGCCTGGCCCAGCTGGACGACCAGCCAACACCCAGTGACGGCTGGTTCTGGACCATTGACGGACAACAGGTCGAGGCCAGCGACGCGGACTGGAGCACGGGCGAACCGAACGACAGCCCGGGTGGGGAAGACAACGGGGAGAACTGTGGCTTGATTGGACGGTTTTTTCGCCGCGCCTCAGCGCGGCGAGGTGTATATATACGGATGACAATGTCTGTCTGTCTGTCTGTCTGTCTGTCTGTCCGTGTGTGTGTCCGTCCGTGGCACCGAAGTAAAATATGTGACATATGTGGTCAAGTAGACTCGAGGTCGCTGAGTACGGATCCGATGTCCGTTTCTGTTGCTAATTTCGCATTTTCGAGATATTCGCAATTAAAATTCGAAAATGTCGAAAATCGACTTTTTCGTCTGATGCGCTAGCCGCGAAATTTCTTCAGAAATGGAAGGAGCATGGACCGCGGATAATTTGTAGCACAAAAGAAATTTTTTGCAGATGTGGAATTTAATAGAAATACGCGGTTATTTGTCAAAATTGCATAAATTGACTAAAATACAAAGTCATTTAATGACGAATGTGAATGCAGAAATGGAAAGGTCGTATGCCGATAAGAATTTGTGACATAGTTTTGAAGTTTTTCAAAATAGCAATTTCAAGATATTTTCAATCAAAATTTGAAAATGTCGAAAATCGACTTTTTCACCTGATGACATAGGGGCGAAATTTCCTCAGAAATGGAAAGAGTATAGACTGCGGATAATTTGTAACGCCAGAGAAATTTTTTGCAAATGTGAAATTTAATAGAAATATGTGATTATTTTTAAAAATTCCATAAATCAACAAAGTAGAACGTCGTTTTTTTTTACGAATTTGAACGCAGAAGTGGTAAGGCCGTATGCCAATAGAAATTTGTGACATAGTTTACAGTTTTAATGAATTCCAATTTCGAGATATTTAGAATTAAAATTTAAGAAAATTTCAAAATGGAGATATTCGTCTGATGGCCAGAACAGCTGTTTATTGATGAATGTGCACTCAGAAACAGAAATGCGTACGCTGAAAACAGGAATTCGCTCGCACCAAACTTTTGGCAAGTTTTTCTGTTGGATGTGACGTTTTCACACAGGTAGGAAGCATTAGATAAACGGCGTCGTATCATGCCGATAACATATAGCGAACGCGGCGATATCACTGAGCTTCAGATCAGCTGTAGAGACAACCGTATCGTGAGGATAGTTGCACTTGGCATTAAGGTACACATTCTCAAGACACCTTCCACAGGTGCGGCTAACGATGTGTACAAAGTTCACTATACTGTTCACCAAAATTTGACAGACACAAAGCATAGGTTGAACTTTTTACACACACAGCTTGTTGACCAATAGAGTTGCGGATGCACCTTGCAACTACACCATCTACCCTTTGTGCCAGATCAAACCGGGTGGGTCTCAGGACATGCATTCTCAATGGTGGCTATCTGCAAAGGTTATTCTGACATCCTGTTCCAGTAAAACATCTTCATAAATAAATAAATCAAAAATGATTCGGGCCAAAATAACTGGAATAGGCGACGAAAATAATTCTCGAATACACTGGCCCCATTTTAGTATACACAGCATGCCGGTTCAAGTTAATCGGTGAAGCCGAGAAGGTCAAAGCAACTCCTGCGAAACAATGGGAAACCTTGACCCTCTTAGAATGCACGCAGAACTGCTGGCGCAATCCCTACTGTCAACTCTTTGACTACGACTTCCAATCAAAGGTTGGTCAAAATAAACTACCCTCTTATCCAACCACAAACACAGGTCTACAACGTATGTACAGACGTCATTGTCCCTTTTCAGAACTGCTCAATCTATATTGGGCTAGCCACCATAGAAATGGAGAAGGCTCCAAACTTCGGGACTTGGAAGCGAATGGACTGAAATGAAGTCTCCCTCCGAAGACCCTGTGTTGTTGCTGAGTTATTCTGATGCGGGGGTCTCTGTGTTTTCTGCATCGGCTTACATTGTATGTATGTCTACGCACAGAGTGATGTGCACGTTCTCTGAATTGCTAACGATTCTATGAGGGTTGTAAGTGCTGTGAAGTCTAAGATTCTCCTAAACCAGACCGTAGAGTTGTGGCGATCAAAAGATTGGCCATAACTAAGAATCCGTCGTGTGATGTGTGCCCTACACCGATTGACTTCGCTTGTTTCTCATCCAAAGCTACTTCGTCATAACCCCACGTTGGCTATTCATGCTTCAACAAAGCTGTGACGCTATGCACAGGCGTTTAGGCAAGTTGTGCGACGAAGTTTCCTTAGAAGTGTTACATACAATGTAGGTTCCATCTTCCTTCAGCCAACATCACTTTCTCATTACGGGGCGTCCATCCTCCAGTTCAGTGAAGGCGAAGGATGGAAATCCTGTGACGTGGTTATCGCCACCTTGGAAACTCTCAAATTATTCAACGGTTCGCGAGTACCGAGCGAGCCATACACCATACGGTACATACCAACAGTATTACATAGAAGTTAGCGACCTCTGTGTCGACCTTAACAGCTCGCGGTCCAATATCCCAAAAGAATACGTTTGGCAGATTTGCCAAAACGGTCGCGCGTACCGAGACGGACTCGCACGCCCAATGAACTATGTACATAGCTTATAGTAACACTCGGTTATAAGAAAGTGGATGTGTGTGTGTGTGTGTGTGTGTGTGTGTGTGTGTGTGTGTGTGTGTGTGTGTGTGTGTGTGTGTGTGTGTGTGTGTGTGTGTGTGTGCGTGCGTGCGTGCGTGCGTGCGAGCAATACATTATTTTTGTACACGTTCAGTTCTGTTGCTAAGTTGACAGAAATGTCAAAAATTTCATAAATTGCAAAAATTTTTGCTTATTGATGAATGTGAAAGTGGAAGTATACGCCAAGAGGAATTCCTGATAAGAACGACCGGACCACAATTTTGGCAAGTCTTTTGCTGGATGTGACATTTTCACACAGGTAGGAAACATCAGATAAACGGCGTCGTATCATGCCGGTAACATATAGCGAACGCGGCGATATCACTGAGCCTTATAGATCAGATGTACAGACAAGCGTATCGTGGGGATAGCTGCACTTGGCTAATTCTGAATGAGTCCACACCAAATTACTGAACGAGTCCACACCAAATTACTGAATGAGTCCACACCAAATTACTGAATGAGTCCACACCCTCTTTTCCGGCCGGATGTCAGCGGAAGTTACTGAATGAGTCCACACCAAATTACTGAATGGGTCCACACCCCCCTCCTCCCTTCCCGCCCGACTTCAGCAGAAATTGCTGAATGACTCTGCCACAGGCAATGGCCGTCTTCAGGCGATTGTCGTCTAGGCGGCAATCGCATGAAGCGTCAGACGATGGCCGTTCTTCCTTTTCTGAATCAGTTTCGGACACAGTGTATTCCTTCCAAATCAGGCTATGCTTAGGCTCGCCCTGCGCCCACTTAACCGCCGGCTCAGGCCTACGATCTCCTCCTGGTATGCTTAGCCGCCGGCTCAGGCCTACGATCTCCTCCTAGTATGCTTAACCGCTGGCTCAGGCCTACGATCTCCTCCTGGTATGCTTAGGCGCCGGCTCAGGCCTACGATCTCCTCCTAGTATGCTTAACCGCCGGCTCAGGCCTACGATCTCCTCCTAGTATGCTTAACCGCCGGCTCAGGCCTACGATCTCCTCCTAGTATGCTTAACCGCCGGCTCAGGCCTACGATCTTCTCCTAGTATGCTTAACCGCCGGCTCAGGCCTACGATCTCCTCCTAGTATGCTTAACCGCCGGCTCAGGCCTACGATCTCCTCCTAGTATGCTTAACCGCCGGCTCAGGCCTACGATCTCCTCCTAGTATGCTTAACCGCCGGCTCAGGCCTACGATCTCCTCCTAGTATGCTTAACCGCCGGCTCAGGCCTACGATCTCCTCCTAGTATGCTTAACCGCCGGCTCAGGCCTACGATCTCCTCCTAGTATGCTTAACCGCCGGCTCAGGCCTACGATCTCCTCCTAGTATGCTTAACCGCCGGCTCAGGCCTACGATCTCCTCCTAGTATGCTTAACCGCCGGCTCAGGCCTACGATCTTCTCCTAGTATGCTTAACCGCCGGCTCAGGCCTACGATCTCCTCCTAGTATGCTTAACCGCCGGCTCAGGCCTACCATCTCCTCCTAGTATGCTTAACCGCCGGCTCAGGCCTGCGATCTCCTCCTAGTATGCTTAACCGCCGGCTCAGGCCAACGATCTCCTCCTAGTATGCTTAACCGCCGGCTCAGGCCTGCGATCTCCTCCTAGTATGCTTAACCGCCGGCTCAGGCCTGCGATCTCCTCCTAGTATGCTTAACCGCCGGCTCAGGCATACGATCTCCTCCTAGTATGCTTAACCGCCGGCTCAGGCCTACGATCTCCTCCTAAAGTCCATTCAAGAAAGGCGTGCACTGGGTGGTTTTTCGAGTCTGCAGACTTTGTGCTTTGGGAAACCCCAATTAATTATACATCGTTGGATACCGCTGTAGGAGTGTGTTGACGCGATGCGTGTTTGGGCATAATCACGCAACACGCACCGGTTTGCGGCGCACATGAAAATTTCGAGTTTTCGCACAGAGTGGGCGATTTTGATAATTTTTACACCAGTTGTTCCACAAGGTGTCCTCATATCATTTTTCAAATGTCAGCGGAATCGGTTTACTACAGCGTTAGTTATGGGCTGCCGCGTGCACCCTACTTTGGCCCAAAATGGCCAAAATCGCCGAAATCGGCCAGAGAGGGTACACTTTTTTAATAACTCAAGAGAGAAACGGTGAAATTTGTTTAAACTTTCTGTGTGTAAACTAGGATCAATTGTCTACACAATGGAACAAACCCCATCTTATTCGGCTGCGTCACGCTCGAATACGACTCAATCAAAGAGACCCTACTTTTGGCCGAAACGACGCTTTTCGGCTGGATTGCAGATCGAGGCCGTCCAGCAGGCCGAAAAGCGTCGTTTCGGCCAAAAGTAGGGTCTCTTTGATTGAGTTGTATTCGAGCGTGTCGCAGCCGAATAAGATGGGGTTTGTTCCATTGAGTAGACAATTGATCCTAGTTCACACACAGAAAGTTCAAACAAATTTCACCATTTCTCTCTTGAGTTATTAAAAAAGTGTACCCTCTCTGGCCGATTTCGGCGATTTTGGCCATTTTGGGCCAAAGTAGGGTGCACGCGGCAGCCCATAACTAACGCTGTAGCCTACCGATTCCGCTGAAATTTGAAATATGACATGAGGACACCTTGTGGAACAATTGGTGTAAAAATTATCAAAATCGCCCACCCTGTGCAAAAACTCGAAATTTTCATGTGCGCCTCAAACCGATGCGTGTTGCGCGATTATGCCCAAACACGCGCTGCGCCAACACACTCCGACAGGGGTATCCAACGATGTATAAATCATTGGGGTTTCCCAAAGCATAAAGTCTGCAGACTCGAAAAACCCCCAGTGCACGCCTTTCTTTAACGAACTATAGTATGCTTAGCCGCCGGCTCAGGCCTACGATCTCCTCCTTGTATGCTTCTTAGCCGCCTGCTCAGGCTTACGATTTACGCGTTCGATAGTGGTGTGGACTCGTTCAGTAATTTGGTGTGGACTCGTTCAATAATTTGGTGTGGACTCATTCAGTAATTTGGTGTGGAGTGGACTCGTTCAGTAATTTGGTGTGGACTCGTTCAGTAATTTGGTGTGGACTCGTTCAGTAATTTGGTGTGGACTCGTTCAGTAATTTGGTGTGGACTCGTTCAGTAATTTGGTGTGGACTCGTTCAGTAATTTGGTGTGGACTCGTTCAGAACGGTTGACGATTGCCGCTTTGAGGAGGACACTACGCTAAGTGCAATGCGCTGGCTGATTCGACATGTTGCTCTGCTGCTCTAACTTTGCTAACTGCGTGTTCTATGTACTGTATGTAGGTAGGTGGCTTTGTGCTTCGGTACCTTACTTACTCGCTGTGCTTGCTGCCATCAATTTCTGAGGGCCTAACCCCCTAGTCCAGATATCAACTTCACAAGCTTTGGGTGCGAGTAGTGCAATGTGTTAGATTAATGACGATGACTGTTTCTTCGGAATGCACTATGCACGATGAGTCGCGTATCGCGGCAGATAGTTTGCTTCGTTTTCTGACGCAAGTGCCATCCTGTGAATGCTGGCGCTAATGATTCTCATTGAATAAGAACAGCTCCACCAACAACAGCGCTCTGATGCTTATACATAACAGGAGTGAGCACCGCTCTCCACTTATGATACGGTGTCATAATATAATGATACCCCTGCATTAAAGGGACAGCGCCGCCTCCACAGAATATTACCCTTGGCCGAAAGAATGTCCTGCCTAATTGGCGTAGCAAGGCGAACGCACCCTACTTATA
>JASAMZ010001493.1:0-16669 GCA_030248115.1 Linhomoeus sp. GSCO2_2 | reverse complement strand
CATTCGACCTGTGTAACTGAAGATAGGCAGTGGTTTAGTCGTCTCGCAAAGGGGTGTTGCGTGTACATTTTTCCCACGCTAAGCTTTTGAGTGAGCGAGCTTCATACGCTTCCGTTGTAAAGATTTTCTGATGGTGGGATGTTTCCGACTTCTTACGCAAACTATGCAAGACTGTTGTTGATGTTAGCGCAGAGGAGATTCACAATATTGTCTTTCGAGACACTTGGTTTGCCATACCTATAAACGACAGGAAAAGCGTGGTCAAAGCCACAACGCAGCTGTGGTCCCTTTGACGAAGAATTTTGCTGACATGTATGGGTACTTGCCATAGAGACGTGGGATAGTAGGTACATACCAACTGACCGCATGCTGTGACCGCACATATCGGCTACGTGTCAAACACCACTACTGTATGTTGCCCAACTCTGGACATTTCGATTGGATGACGACTAGCGGTGTTCCATGTGTATTGCATTAGTGGAGCACGTAAAACTCGTTGAACTACCGACGCGAGGGCAAGAGTGGGCACTGTTCGCCATCTTCCAGCGTCCAGCGCGCCGCAGCCGTTGTCGTCGTCGCGGCCTGTCTTGAGGACCCTTGGATATCTCGGGTTGCTGCGGGACTGCTGCAGCGCCAGCGGTGACGGCGATGGAACCGCCAGGTGAAGGCGAAGGCGGCCAGGGCACCCGTCACGCCGAGGCAGCAGGCGAAATGGAAGGCCACTTCCACCGAGTAGAGATCCGCTAGGCCGGCTGAACGTCACCACGAACTCGCGTAGGTTTGGTGTACTACAGCTCAATGTCGAAGCCAGCTAAACCGGCCTTCAGTAACCATTTCACGACACTGTCAGGTCAGAGACGAATCGTCCAACGCTTTCTCCAGTCTCAACAAAGCCGCTTTGAACGAAGCGCGTAACTGCCAGGAAAAGGGAGGTGATCCCAAACGTGAAAGGCAACTGACCAGCGATGGGGGGCATGGTCAGGCCGCCCACACCCACGGCGAAGAGGGCGTATCCGAGGGCGTTGACCATGCGCGGGAGGCCGAAGAGGTCGACGACCACGCTGGGCCTCAGGGCCAACATGGCGCCCACACCCGCACCAAAGACGCACAGGCAGAAGGTCAGACTGGCCATGCCCCAGCTGAAGGTGGCCCCGCCGGACGCCAGAGAGAAGAGTAGAGTGGCTAAGGGCCCATCTTGCACAAACGAAAGTGTTACTTTGGACGGGCCTGCTTTAGCAGGCGAGAGTAGTGCTGTCGTTGTGCACAAAAGTTTTTGTGCACAAACCATTGTCTTTGTCTTTGTGCACAAAACAAGACAAGACAAAGCCAGAATGCTCTTTGAAAAGGACAATTGCCCTTTTTTGTCCGATTTTGTCCGACAATTTGGTAAATATTGTCCTATGCCCGGTGAGAATCCCCTAAAAATGCACAATTTTGGAGAAATTTTGAGGGAAATATCGGCCAGTACACCTTTTGGCGTTCGGATTGGAGCATAACGGGTCGCTTAACAAACTAACAATAGACCATTGTAGTTCTGTTGGCCACACTGAGTGACAAAATGTTGTCTTTTCAAGATTTTCCACTGTACTTCTGGCTGAGGAAGGGCCAATCTTGAAGGAAATAGTGGCTGGACAAAATGGTTTTTGTCGGACAAAGTTAATTTTGTCGGACAAATGAGGACAAAATCGGACAATTGTGCACAAAACAAGACAAATTTGTCCTTTGGAATTTTTTGGACAAAACAAAGACAAGACAAATTGGAAACTGCCCGGACAACGACAGCACTAGGCGAGAGTCACTAGAGCTAGGCGCCGTCACTCTCAGCTTCGATAGGTCGCAAGTCGAGGGGTATGTGCTTCAGGTTCGCAAATCCAACCAATCGTTTGTGCAAGTGGGGCCGAGGGCGAAGTACAGTGGCCGTTTTCTAGAGGACAGCTGGGCGACGACGGAGAAGAGGACGCGCCCCGCGCCGCTCGCCAGGCCCAGGCCCGAGGCCACCAGGGTGCTCTGTAGTCAGAGGTCTTTGTCTTGCGATGGAGCAGCCAGTGAGTCGCTGCCCAACTTCAGTTGAAACCTGTTGCTTGTCTAGCATCTTCTCCAAGGCCAGAGCGTTGAGCATGGAGAAGACGGTGTAGCAGGTGCCGCCCCAGAGGAAGCCGTTGGCCAGCAGCAGGTAGAAGTTCCCCTCGCCAAAAAGGCTGCTGCCAAGCAGGTGGGCGGCCTTCGGCGCTGGCTGCAGTTCACCGCCAGACGGCTTCTTGTTGTTCTTCATCAGCATTCCCAGCGCCACGATTTGCAGAGCGATGCCAGCGTTGACGACCATGGAGCCGCGCCAGCCGTACGCCTGCTTACTTGCTCTTTAGACACTCCTTTTAGAAGGCAAATACCCGAATGTACGTGGATACATACCTATTTACCTATCTCATAATCCACAACCAAAATAGAATCACCAACCAGAATGAGTTCGTGGAAAATGGGCTGGAAGAGGAAGACGCCTGCGGACACGCCCACCGAGACGATGGCCAAGGCGAAGTGGAGTCGACGGTCGAAGTGGTCGCGCAGGACGCCCACCGTCGGGAGGTATGCCAGGCCCACCCCGAAGCCCATCAGCAGACCATAAGTAGCGTAGAGGTGGTGGATCTCCTTCGCGAAACAGGAGAAGAAGCAGCCGGCCGAGGCGAGAACTCCGCCGCAGATGACGACCGGCCGACAGCCGAAGCGGCCGTACAGCGCGCTTGAGAGCAGGCCTGGAGAAGCGGTCGCAACAGCACGTTAGTCGCCCCCAAGCTCTCGCGACTCTTTTATCGCAACTACCGGTCATGCACTTGGTCCCGAAGGCGATGGAGCCGACGACGGCCACTTCCCTCTGCGTGCAGTGGAAGTAGTCGCGAAGCGTCACGAAGTAGATGCCAAAACAGTAGATGAGGCCGAAGATAATGGTCTGCGTCAGGAACGACGCCACCAGCACCACCAGCGAGTACCAAGTCTCCCTGCTGTGCTGCCGCTCCACTCGAGCAGCCCTCATAACGTGGCCCATAGAAAAGTGTACCTAGTTCTACAAGAGGCGAACTTCGCCAGTCACAGCGCAACCAACACGACGACATCGACGGCAATTCGGCGTTCGCTCGTGAGTTCTCTAGCACTGTGAAATCGTACGGCGCAATACTGCGGCATGTAGGTACTTCAGTTACGACTTTCTATAGTGTACCGCGCTGTACCGTTTGTGTCCGCGGCAGCAAAGTGCTACGGCACATGTAAAGGACATCGACGTCAAATCAAAAGGTGACTGGTGTCAGCCAACTCGCGTTGACTGTCCTGCGCAACATAGTGCGTTGTATACAGAAGAGAGAAATGATGATGCACGTACACTAGGACGCGTAGCTCTACCTTCGCGAGGACAAGAGTGGGCACTGTTCGCAATCTTCCCGCGTCCAGCGTTTTGCGGCCGTGGTCGTCGTCGCGGCCTGTCTTGAGGATCCTTGGATCGTCGGGGCTGCTGCGGGACTGCTGCAGCGCCAGTGGTGGCGGCGATGGAACCGCCAGGTGAAGGCGAAGGCGGCCAGGGCACCCGTCACGCCGAGACCGCAGGCGAAATGGAAGGCCACTTCCACCGAGTAGAGATCCGCAAGGCCGGCTGAACGTCACCACAGGCACCCGTATGCTGATTGATGGTCGCATGCTGTGCACAACAGCTGCACGGCACCTTTTGTTTCGGGTCATACCAAGCAGTACCTACAGTAACTAAAGTCTGCCCAAAAAAACTGAGACTGGAGGTTTTTGGGGGTCTTCCGATGTTGTAGTATGATGAACCAAACCAAGTTTGGTATCAATCGATAGGTCTCGACGAGCTCTATTGGGCCACGCATATTTCCACTTAATCACGCAACACGCACGGAAACGGGACGCCACAGTAAAAAATCGACTTTTTTTCCTGACTACAGATTTTTTTTCGTTCCACTTGCATTTTGTAGAGCAATATGTCCTTACTAAACCCTGTAAGTATGAAAGTTCAGAAACCAGCCGTTCAAAAGTTATAGCGATTCTCCCGACCCCTATTTTTTCGCCGCCCCCCAGGGCGGCGAGTATACTATATACGGACGCTATTGTCTGTTCGTTCCTCTGTGTGTGTGTGTGTAAGTACGGAAAAACTAGACACGACGGTTAGTGCCACCCGATGGAGTCGAATGCGCTGAGTAACGTGCCGTTGTCCGTTTCTGTTGCTAATTTCCCTATTTCGAGATATTTACAAGTAAAATATGAAAATGTCAAAAATGACACTTTTATTTACAAGTCGTATCGGCAAAGTTTTTGCTGAAATGGAAAGGGCATAAGACGCGATGAATTTGTGACATAGTCTCGGATTTTGGAATTCACGAAATTAGGGATATTTTCAAGGTTTTTGTCAAAATTCCCAAATTTCGACAAATTCAAACAGCTTAAATTTCAAAACTTCTTTGCACGGATGTATCGAGCATAGTCTGCCAAGTATTTAGCAAATAGTTTCAGCAAATACAATTAACGAAATTAGGGATATTTTCAAGGTTTTTGTCAAAATTCCTAAATTTCGACAATTTCAAACGGCTTAAATTTCAAAATTTCTTTTCGCGGATGTGTCGAGCATAGTCTGCCAAGTATTTATCAAATAGTTTCAGATTTTATAATTAACGAAATTAGGGATATTTTCAAGGGTTTTGTCAAAATTGCCAAATTTCAACAAATTCAAACAGCTTAAATTTCAAAACTTCTTTGCACGGATGTATCGAGCATAGTCTGCCAAGTAGTTAACAAGTAGTTTCAGCGAATATAATTAACGAAATTAGGGATATTTTTAAGGTTTTTGTCAAAATTCCCAAATTTCGACAATTTCAAACAGCTTAAATTTCAAAATTTCTTTTCGCGGATGTGTCGAGCATAGTCTGCCAAGTATTTATCAAATAGTTTCAGATTTTATAATTAACGAAATCACTGATATTTTCAAGGGTTTTGTCAAAATTGCCAAATTTCGACAAATTCAAACAGCTTAAATTTCATAACTTCTTTGCACGGATGTATCAAGCATAGTCTACCAAGTATTTATTAAATAGTTTCAGATTTTATAATTAACGAAATTAGGGTTATTTTTAATGGTTTTGTCAAAATTCCCAAATTTCGACAAATTCAAGCAGCTTAAATTTCAGAACTTCTTTGCACCAATGTATCGAGCATAGTCAGCCAAGTATTTTGCAAATAGTTTCAGATTTTCTAATTAGCGAAATTAGGTATATTTTCAAGGGTATTGCTAAAATTCCCAAATTTCGACAATTTCGAATAGCTTAAATTTCAGAATGTCTTTGCATGGTTGTGTCGGGCATAGACTGCCAAATATTTAGCAGATAGTTCTATATTTTATAATTAACGAATTTAGGGATATTTTCAAGGTTTTTGTCAGAATTTCTAAATTTCGACAATTTCAAGCAGCTGAGATTTCAACATATCTTTGTGTGGATTCATCGAGCACTAATCCCAAAAGAATGTGGCGTCGTCCCATTTATACCCTTTTCAATAGGGCGTCGTCCCATTTATACCCTTTTCAATAGGGCGTCGTCTCATTTAGACACTTTTATTGCACTGTGTACCTGCGGCGAATTTTTCTGATCCATTTATGGATCAGTTGCCACAATTATAAGCGCAAAGTGTGCCTGCGGCGAATCTTCTGATCCATATGTGGATCAGGTACCCGAACAAATCCAAGACCAATTGCGGCTATAGGTACCTCACCAGATTGTCGGCTAAATGTCTAGCGGCACTTCACTATCCAGTGCACATTATCGCGCACACGCTCTCAAGTTTACACTGATGCCAACGTGGTGCCACAGATTTTAGACAAAGCTTGTTTTTATTTACTAACATTTTTTCGGAACCCCCCGAAATTGGAGTCCATTTGGCCATTTTTCGCGGGTTCTGCGGCCGATCTGGCTGAAATTTGTAGGGTGTGTGGGGAACACATGGAAGCAACTTTTGGCCAAACGACGCCCTCCTCGCTTGTCGGAACCGCCTGCGGCGCTCGTTTTTCGGCGAAAATTGACAAATTTTAAATTCGATTGAGATTGACTTGAGACTCTTCAGCTTTGGGCGTCTTGCTTAGGTGCGCTGCGTAGACATTAAGTGGGCCCACATACCTGCCAAGTTTGGCCTAGCCGCGCCTTAAGAACAAAAAATTACGAGCGAAAAACTTTGCGACGTTTCGATCACAAAATCAGTTTTTGGCGTCCCAATGTTTACAGGCCCATTGCTCGAGAACGGCAAGCGGCATTCAGTTGGCTTGTGCACCGTTGGATTCGCCGTTTGATTCTCTATCGTGATGCTGTACGTTTGGTCATTTGTAGGATTTCCCTGGAAAGCGCCATGCGCTCCTGTGATTTGGGGCTACAGAAGTTACTGGCAACTTTGACATTACGCTACAGTCCAACGTGACGTTGTTCGAATATGGTGTAGTAGAATAAAGTATTTGTCTTTGTGCCCTCTGTTTCTCCACCAAATTTCAGCTGAATCGGTTGCAAACTATTTTTGACGAGACAGCGAAATATTGTACATTAATTTGTAGAAAACAGTTTGCAACCGATTCAGCTAAAATTTGGTGGAGAAACAGAGGGCACAAAGACAAATACTTTATTCTACTACACCATCTTCGAACAACGTCACGTTTGACTGCAGCGTAATGTCAAAGTTGCCGGTAACTTCTGTAGCCCCAAATCACAGGAGCGCATGGCGCTTTCCAGGGAAATCCTACAAATGACCAAACGTACAGCATCACGATAGAGAATCAAACGGCGAATCCAACGGTGCACAAGCCAACTGAATGCCGCTTGCCGTTCTCGAGCAATGGGCCTGTAAACATTGGGACGCCAAAAACTGATTTTGTGATCGAAACGTCGCAAAGTTTTTCGCTCGTAATTTTTTGTTCTTAAGGCGCGGCTAGGCCAAACTTGGCAGGTATGTGGGCCCACTTAATGTCTACGCAGCGCACCTAAGCAAGACGCCCAAAGCTGTAGAGTCTCAAGTCAATCCCAATCGAATTTAAAATTTGTCAATTTTCGCCGAAAAACGAGCGCCGCAGGCGGTTCCGACAAGCGAGGAGGGCGTCGTTTGGCCAAAAGTTGCTTCCATGTGTTCCCCACACACCCTACAAATTTCAGCCAGATCGGCCGCAGAACCCGCGAAAAATGGCCAAATGGACTCCAATTTCGGGGGGTTCCGAAAAAATGTTAGTAAATACCAGGCAAGTCGTCCGGGGGACGCAGTATACTCCACAAATTTGAACTCCTGCGCACGGTGACTCCTCGGCTGTTGTGGCCCCCTGGCACCCCCAATCGCAAAAGCAATGCTGAATTCGTGATCTACTACATCCCAGAATACCCCAGAATCGACATACAACACCCCTAGTTTCCTATGGACTCCGGGAACTGAAATTCTGCACTTGGGGTACGGTAGCATGCAAATTCGTCATAGGTACGTTCAAACATCATCTATACACTGAACGGATGCCAAATTCGTAATCAGCGCCCCCGAAAACCCCGAAGTCCAGCATAATATCGCAAAAGTTGACTTGGCACCCACAATTCAAGCGGACGCGGCAGGGATACTGTAGCTTCGAAAAATTTTCCAAAACACTTTTCTAGACCAGATTTAAGCGTAGAATCGTTTGAAACCACTTTTGGAACGATTCGGCGACGCATTCGAGCGCTATAGACGCCGAAATGCGAAAATCGCAATTTTCGACCCCGGAGTCGAAAAAGTCGCAGTGTAAGAAAGTTTTTTTGTGTTTCGCGCGATTTTCTCCGTTCATGGCTCATTCGATAGAGGACATCTGGGAAGGAGCAACAAGAGTGGTTTCGCCGCTCTAGCTGCTACATAGCTCGCACAGCAGCCCGTCAAAGTCGACCCAGGGCCAAAATTCGCGAATTTTTTAAATTTGGCGCCAAAATGGGTCCCGCAGCGATCCAATTCATTTTTTGCACCCTCGGCCCTATCGAGTACTACAACATATCAAAAGATAGTATATACCATTATATGCAACTTTCTCGAGTTCTACCTTGCTCAACCCATTTTCCAGTACTTTGAAAATTTAAATTTTTGAATTTCCCGCCAACGGGGTCCCGGAGCGTGACCCCATATGCCGTGCAGGTTGCCCACCTACTAGGCCTACCCAACGCAAAAGACCGTTTACAAATCGGCCGCTTCACGCGCGAACGCCGTTGACTCAAAGTTTCTGCGTTTCGCGCACAAACGCTATATACTCCACACTTTTTGTGGAGTATAAAAAAAAATAGGGGTCGGGAGAATCGCTATAACTTTTGAACGGCTGGTTTCTGAACTTTCATACTTACAGGCTTAAGTAAGGACATATTGCTCTACAAAATGCAAGTGGAAAGAAAAAAATCTGTAGTCAGGAAAAAAAGTCGATTTTTTACTGTGGCGTCCCGTTTCCGTGCGTGTTGCGTGATTAAGTGGAAATATGCGTGGCCCAATAGAGCTCGTCGAGACCTATCGACTGGTACCAAACTTGGTTTGGTTCATCATACTACAACATCGGAAGACCCCCAAAAACCTCCAGTCTCAGTTTTTTTTGGACAGACTTTAGAGCAATCGCCCACAACCGGGTTCGACTGAGCTGAACCACTTTTGCTCAAGTGCTCTCAAGTGAGGGTACCTGGTTACTACGCAAGAGAACGGCAGAAGACTAAAGTATCGGCGATGCTGCAAATGCAAATCCATCAACCAACCAGCGATGGGGGGCATGGTCAGTCCGCCCACTCCCACGGCGAAGAGGGCGTATCCGAGGGCGTTGACCATGCGCGGGAGGCCGAAGAGGTCGACGACCACGCTGGGCCTCAGTGCCAACATGGCGCCCACACCCGCCCCGAAGACGCACAGGCAGAAGGTCAGACTGGCCATGCCACAGCTGAAGGTGGCCCCGCCGGACGCCAGAGAGAAGAGTAGAGTGGCGAAGGGCCCATGTTGCACAAACGGAAACGTTGGCAATTATCTCAGTTCTTCCCCTGGCTGATATCCTTCAGCGGATATCCCCACACAGGGGTTACGACGCGCGAGTGTTCGCGCGTCACGCTCAGTATTAATGGGTCAAACAAGCTTCGATATTATTAGAAAGTTCAGTTTGTATTCTGACTGACATTGTGAAGAGTTGCAATCTTTCTTCGCAGCGGCACAGCGCAACTGACCTGACACAGCGAACTAAACAGAGACACTGACCTCGCAAAGCTCAGTGAGTTGGGACCTACATATCTCCCAATCCCAAGATTACCTCTCCATACGACTTTCCAACGCCGAGATCTGAGAGCGTGACGCACGTACGTACGGATGCAAGCCGAGTTCTCATAGGGTGTCGCCCGGCTGAGGCTGGCCGAAAAGAAACATCGATCATCTTACTCCAACCGATCGTTTGTGCAAGCGGGGCCGAGGGCGTAGTAGAGCGGCCGGTTCCTAGAGGACAACTGGGCGACGGCGGAGAACAGGATGCGTCCCACGCCGTTCGCCAGGCCCAGCGCTGAGGCCACCAGGGTGCTCTGGAATCAGACTCCTTCCTTGGTGGAGTGTGGAAATTTGCTGCGAATTCCATCTGTCTCGACACCTGTCGCTTGTCGAGTCCCCGCTCCAGGGCGAGGGCGTTGTGCATGGAGAAGACGGCGTAGAGGATGCCGCCCAGCAGTAAGTCGTTGGCCAGCAGAAGGTAGAAGTTCCCGTCGCTGAAAAGGCTGCTGCCCAGCAGGTGGGCGGCATTCGGCGCTGGCTGCGGCTGCCCTCCAGCAGAGGGGCTTTTGTTCTTCATCAGCATGCCCAACGCCACGATTTGCAGGGCGATGCCAGCGTTGATGACCATGGAGCCGCGCCAGCCGTACACCTGCTTCCTTGCTCTTTAGACACTCCCTTTGGATGGCTAATCCCCGTATATGTACGTGTACATACCTATACACAACCCAAAATAGAGCCACCAACCAGAATGAGTCCGTGGAAAATGGGCTGGAAGAGGAAGGTGCCTGCGGACACGCCAACGGAGGCAATGGCCAAAGCGAAGTGTAGTCGACGGTCGAAGTGGTCGCGAAGGACCCCGATTGTGGGCAGATAGGCCAGTCCCACCCCGAAGCCCATCAGCAGACCATAAGTGGGGTAGAGGTGATGGATCTCCCTGGCGAAGCAGGAGAGTAGGCAACCGGCAAACGTGAGCAGGCCGCCGACGATGACGACCGGCCGACAGTCGAAGCGACCGTATAGCGCACTTGATAGCGGGCCTGCAGAAGCAGTGGGGTGGCGCAAGCAGTCGATCAAAAGGTCGACTAAGAAGCCTGCAGTGCCCTTCCTATGGGTTCACCGGCAAAGAAGCGACAGGCAAAGAAGCGACGCGAGAAAGGAACGACGGGCAAAGCGAGTCCGTTTTGTCAGATACTGTAGTTCTAGAGATTTCGGCGGTCAGAAATCTTTGCATGTTGCGCTGCTCCTAGTGTTGTTGCTACTGCAAATTTATATTCTAGTTCATTATGACAATTGAAATTTTAATCAAACATAAAAGTATATTTATTAAATTAAATGAGATTAGTTTAATTAAACATAAAATCAGATCGTAAACATGAAACAATACAATGTTGCACTGAACTCGGGACAATGACGCGATATGAATGCAGAAAGAAGAATAGCGAGCGCCTTAAATGTTCGAAATTGAAATACTTGGTGCCAAGCACTGCCAAGTGCCAAGTATTATCGCCGTTCTATTGCCTGAAGACTTGTCCGCCCGTTTATCTTCCGTGCATACTACCGGGTGTCCCAGAAAAAAGTGAACACTTTTTCTCCAGCTTGTAGCTTGCGCTTCAGCGAATCAATTTCCATGAAACTTTGTATTCGCATACCCTAATGTGTTGTGGATAATCGCCGCAATTTTCAGCCGAATCGGTTCACGATTACTTGACTTACGAGCACACGAACTGTTCGGACTCAAATCTCTTCGCGCTCCGTGCGCGGTTCAGGCAGGATGGCGTCTTTTGATTATACCCTTCTGCAACTGTTGGCAACGCAAATAATTATGCAAAATGTGAATAAAAGCATCCAAAGCACAACACTTGTGTTGTTGGGTGCTTTGAAAAGAAAGATTTGGGGAGTTAGAATGAATCTTCCGCAAGACGTGATTTCGAAGTGAATTCTTGGAATGGAAAGGTTTCGGCTTTCGCGCTAGGCTGGAGGTTGTTGCTAAGGTTAATGTGGAACACATCGAAGCCAAATTTGATACACTACGATTTGTCGGCCCCTGACGCTGATCTAAGCAATCTTCGATGGCAGTTTGTGATCTTGAAACACGGGGACTGTGTGGGTCGAAGTGGTTTTGCATGTCCCACACTAGACCGACTGTAGCCATGCTTGTGTCAGGACTTTGTGTGGACACGATTTGGTGCCCTGGAGTATAACACTATAGTGTCTGCACGTGTAAAATTTGGTTGAGATTTGTTAACCTAACAGTGAGTTATGAGCTGGAGAAAAAGTGTTCACTTTTTTTGGGACACCCGGTACAGGGTTTTTTTTTTAAGTGACTGGTCGGCAACTCGAATAACTTCTGCACCGGTGCACCGATTTTGATGAAACTTGGACCAACTTAAGTTCCATATGTAGGAAAGCTCGTGCTAAATTTTTACGGAAATTGGCCACGCGTAGCGACTACGCGACCGCTTGAAAGAAGGTCTACTTTTCAATAGGAGCGCTCTTCCTGGTCGACGAGGAGGTCTTCCTCGAGGAGGACGAGGAGGTCCTGCAGGAAGACCTCCTCGTCGACCAGGAAGAGCGCTCCTATTGAAAAGTAGACCTTCTTTCAAGCGGTCGCGTAGTCTACATATGGAACTTAAGTTGGTCCAAGTTTCATCAAAATCGGTGCACCGGTGCAGAGGTTATTCGAGTTGCCGACCAGTCACTTTAAAAAAAACCCTGTACAAAGGTGGACGACTGTACGTACTGGATTTGTTTGTGCTGAATGAATGCTATTTCTTAGTTCGCCATAAAAGGAAGCGTACGGTCCCAAAATGTTCGAAAAGGTTCGTGAAAACACTCCCTGCAGTAAACCAGACATCATCAGCAAGAGTAGACATGTCGTTGCAATTCGGCAACTCCAGTGCACTAAACTGTTTAAAACCGGCTCAGAAAACAAAGATTGGGCTGTGTCGTCGCTCTTTTGTCGCCGCTTCTCTGGGGAACCTGCGAGTGACTACCGGTCATGAACATGGTCCCGAAGGCGATGGAGCCGACGACGGCCACCTCGCTCTGCGTGCAGTGGAAGTAGTCGCGAAGCGTCACGAAGTAGATGCCGAAACAGTAGACGAGGCCGAAGATGATGGTCTGCGTCAGGAAGGAGGCCAGAAGCACCACCAGCGAGTACCAAGTCTCCCTGCTGTGCTGCCGCTGCCGCTCCGCCTCTCGAGAAGCCAGCATTCTGAGGCCGCCAGAAGCTTCCCTTCTGCTAATTTTTAGCATTTCTTAGCACTCCGGCCCTAGAAGGGCGGAGTGCTATAGTGGAGGCACCGAAAACATAAATCTCCCCCCCCCCCCCCAAGATTTTTCGCGCGTGGTTCATCCGATTTGGACGTGGTTTTTTTCATCGATAGATCTCGTTGGATAGTAGGTGTGCTCGGGCCTTCATTTTTTTGCGTGGTGGAAAATTTTTGAGAAAATTCAAAAATTCAAATTCCGTAGTACATTAAAAACATTTCCCGCTACATAACTTTCGCTTCACTTAATCGATTTTGGTGATCTTTGGGCATGTTATAGTCCTCGACAAATCTAGCTGGGAAAAGAAACCTCAGCTTCCTAGGTGGTCCCACGCGGAAGTTATGGCAAACAAATTTAGGGGGTGTGAAATTTCAGTGTAAAAAATCGAGTTGTGAGATTCCGGTGTAAAATCGCTCAAAACTCTTCGTAGCGGTCTGCGCCTATCGATCTAACACCAAAATCGCCGGAATCGACGGTGGGATCCTCAGATACCTAATATGCTTCAAAGCTACTCGATTTTTGGCGATTTTCGGCACTTTCCAACTTTCGGCCGATGTAACGCTCTATTGCTCCTCAACAGAGCCAAACGGGCTGCACCATTGGATTCCTCGTTGAAAACTGATCCGGAACCCGTTTTAAAAATATATTTTCGGCCCGGTCGCTTCCAAAATTTTGGAAATTTTACCCGGAGGGCGAAAGCAATGTTAGAATCGATTCCGGCGCTTTCGAGGTCGCCGATTCCGAATCTGGTGTTGTTTTCGCGTTTCGGATCAAGATCCGCCAGTTGTGGCCGAAAGTCAACCTACCGTAGCCCAGCCCTGATGAACCTCAACGTGTGGTGATTGCACGTTTGAAATGTCGATTTTAGGGTATTTCGCGACGACGAATGCGAATTCGCTATGTTTGACCATTTTGCGCTGATTTTATCCCATTGGGGATGGCAGATAACAGATCTGTGATTTAGGCTAAACCCAGATTTGACTCGTTTTCGGCCTAAATTTGGCGGTGTGCACAACCCGAAAAGTGTGTAACTGAACCAAATTTTGCGGCTGTAAACACCCTTGACTGAATGGAAAATCGATATTTTCGGAGGTGACAGATCAGGTGACAGATATTTTACCATCCATAAACCACCTCGGACATTGGCTTTCCGTCTAGTGTGTAGAAACGCACATACTTGTGTAAATGTTATGTCCATCATTGCTGAAGTGTCGATGTGATCACATCGAGAAATTGGTGTACATACTCAAAAAAATCTGCTGGATCAGTGCATGGAAGTGACACAAGATAAAGACAAGGGTGTACACATAGTCACTCCATCCGGACAGATGTACACATCCTAACATACATTGCGGCAGCAACGTGCATATACGACATAGCCTAACACTGCCTACAACATCGGGTCACATCCATATAACTATCAGGGTGTCACAATCAGAAACGAACTAATGTCCAACAATAGATTTCAGCAACTTTAAACAGATATAAAGTGGAATTTCACACACAGTAGTCTCCAACCAACTAAATGGGTTTCTTGATCCAACAATATGACAGTTGACTCTACCAACATCAGGCAGGGATGAACAAATTATGATGACAGCTCAACTGTTCATCCAGGAAAGCACAGTCATTGTTTGGCAGTCATTTCTGCATGCATACATGCACTTCTATCACCATAATAACAGCACAGTTTTTACACCCACTAATGATCTCGACATTTACTGGGTGTCTCAAAGCTGTATTGTACCTGGAAAATTCACACAGATCCAAATGGGTTTCTTGATCCGAATAGATGGCAATTGACTTTACCAACATCAGGCAGGGATGAACAAATTATGATGACAGCTCAACTGTGCATCCAGGAAAGCACAGTCATTGTTTGGCAGTCATATCCGCATGCACACATGCACTTCTATCACAGTAATAACAGCACAGTTTCTACACCCACTAGTGATCCCGACATTTACTGGGAGTCTCAGAGCTGTATTGTACCTGGCAAATTCGCACAGATCCAAATGGGGTTTTTGATCCGAATATATGACAATTGACTTCACCAACAGCATGCATTGATGAACAAGATAATGATGACAGCTCAACTGTGCATCCAGAAAAGTGCAGTCAATGTTTGGCTGTCATTTCCGCATGCATGCATGCATTTATATCACAGTAATAACAGCACAGTTTCTACACCCACCAATGATCCCGACATTTACTAGGTGTCTCAGAGCTGCATTGTTCCTGGCAAATTCACACAGATCCAAATGGGTTTCTTGATTCGAATATATGACAATTGACTTCACCAACATCATGCAGGGATGAACAAGATATGATGACAGCCCAACTGTGTATCCAGAAAAGTGCAGTCATTGTTTGGCAGTCATTTCAGCATGCATACGTGCATTTCTATCACAGCAATAACAGCAGTTTCTACACCCACTAATGATCCCAACATTCACTGGGTGTCTCAGAGTTGTATTGTACCTGGCAAATTCACACAGATCACAAATGGGTTTCTTGATCCGAATATATGACAATTGACTTCACCAACATCATGCAGGGATGAACAAGATATGATGACAGCTCAACTGTGCATCCAGAAAAGAGCAGTCATTATTTCGCAGTCATTTCAGCATGCATACATACATTTCTATCATAGCAATAACAGAACAATTTCTACACCCACTAATGATCCCGACATTTACTGGGTGTCTCAGAGCTGTATTGTACCTGGCAAATCCACACAGATCGCAAATGGGTTTCTTGATCCGAATATATGACTATTGACTTCACCAACATCATGCAGGGATGAACAGGATATGATGACAGCTCAACTGTGCATCCAGAAAAGTGCAGTCATTAGTTGGCAGTCATTTCTGCATGCATACATGCATTTCTATCACAGTAGTAAATTCACAGTTTCTACACCCACTAATGATCCCGACATTCACTGGGCGTCTCAGAGTTGTATTGTACCTGGCAAATTCACACAGATCCAAATGGGTTTCCTGATCTGAATATATGACAATTGACTTCACTGACATCATGCAGGGATGAACAAAATGTGACGACAGCTCAACGGTGCTTCCAGAAAGGCGCAGTCATTGTTTCGGTAGCCATTTCTGCATACATACATGCACTTCTATCAAAGTAGTAAATTCACAGTTTCTACAGCCACTAATGATCTTGACATTTACTGGGTGTGTGTCTCAGAGCTGTATTGTACCTGGCAAATTCACACAGATCCAAATGGGTTTTCTGATCCAAATATAGGACAATTGACTTCACCAACATCATGCAGGGCTGAACAAAATATGGTGACAGCTCAACTGTGCATCCAGAAAAGTGCAGTCAATGTTTGGCAGTCATTTCCGCATGCATGCATGCATTTGTATCACAGTAATAACAGCACAGTTTCTACACCCACTAATGATCCCGACATTTACTAGGTGTCTCAGAGCTGCATTGTTCCTGGCAAATTCACACAGATCCAAATGGATTTCTTGATTCGAATATATGACAATTGACTTCACCAACATCATGCAGGGATGAACAAGATATGATGACAGCCCAACTGTGCATCCAGAAAAGTGCAGTCATTGTTTGGCAGTCATTTCAGCATGCATACGTGCATTTCTATCACAGCAATAACAGCAGTTTCTACACTCACTAATGATCCCAACATTCACTGGGTGTCTCAGAGTTGTATTGTACCTGGCAAATTCACACAGATCACAAATGGGTTTCTTGATCCGAATATATGACAATTGACTTCACCAACATCATGCAGGGATGAACAAGATATGATGACAGCTCAACTGTGCATCCAGAAAAGAGCAGTCATTATTTCGCAGTCATTTCAGCATGCATACATACATTTCTATCATAGCAATAACAGAACAATTTCTACACCCACTAATGATCCTAACATTTACTGGGTGTCTCAGAGCTGTGTTGTACCTGGCGAATCCACACAGATCGCAAATGGGTTTCTTGATCCGAATATATGACTATTGACTTCACCAACATCATGCAGGGATGAACAGGATATGATGACAGCTCAACTGTGCATCCAGAAAAGTGCAGTCATTAGTTGGCAGTCATTTCTGCATGCATACATGCATTTCTATCACAGTAATAACAGCACAGTTTT
>JASAMZ010001491.1:0-15104 GCA_030248115.1 Linhomoeus sp. GSCO2_2 | reverse complement strand
CAGTAGAGCCCGGCCGTCTTGAGTGGGACTTCGGCCATTTTTTTTATCGGGCCCTGCGGCCGCAATATTCAACCGATCTCTGTGATTTTTTAACATAATAAATGCGGTTAGTGGGCGGTTCTAACGAGCCATAAAACTCTACTCTAGCTAGTACCATTCGCGTGAACGAGGCCGAAAACCTTGCGATGTGATGAAGATTGGTTAATTTTTCGACAGGTTTTGTTTAATGTCTCGGGAACCACTCAACCGATTCGGCTGAAATTTTAGCACAATACTTCTTGTTACTATGAACAACTATGCTGAAAATTTCAGCCCGATCGGTTAAGTCTACCTATATGACGTAGTACTAACTACTAACCCCTAGTCCCCGGGGGCGCACTGGCCTCCGGCCGAACAAATTGGGTTGAGCGCTGACGCGCTCAACCCGATGGTCAATAGCCCATGGGTAATCAGCCTGTAGGACATTTCAGATATTTTTCATTCATTCGACCCCGTGCCCCTGCCAGTGCCTACATTTAGGATTGCACAAGCTCCCGTGCCTGCAAATATGCAATTGACCTTTGGGTTTAGCCTATAAACATTTGGGTTTAGCTCATAGGACATTTCAGATAGATCTCAAGTCATTTGACCCTGCGCCTCTGTCAGTGCCTACATACGTTTAGGATAGATCCCGTGCCTATAAATACACAATAGACACTTGGGTTTAGCCCGTAGACAGTTGGGTTTAGCCTGCAGGACATTTCCAACAGATCCCAAGTAATTAGACCCTGTGCCCCTACCAGTGTCTATGTTTAGGATCGCACCATCTCTAGTGCCTGTAAATACACAATAGACACTTGGGTTTAGCCCATAGACAATTGGGTTTAGCCCGTACAACATTTCAGATAGATCTCAAGTCATTTGACCTTGTGCCCCTGCCAGTGCCTACGTTTAGGATCGTACCATCTCCCATGCCTGTAAATACACAGTAGATGCTTGGGTTTAGCCCATAGACATTTGGCTTTAGCCCGTAGGAGATTTCAGATAGATCTAAAGTCATTTGACATAGATACAGAGCAGTTTGATACTGTGCATCTGCCAGTGCACGCAGTGCCTGCGAATACACTTTGGAGTCTCACAACGGCAACTCTTTAGTGAACGGTGACAATCTAAAGTGCTTTTGGCGCGAAATCAAACGTCAGTCACACGAAATCAAACGTCAGTCGACGCTGTCCCTGCCAGTGCATGCAGTGCCTGCGAATACACTTTGGAGTCTCATAGCGACAACTCCATAGTGAATGGTGACACTCTAAAGTGCTTTTGGCGCGAAATCAAATGTCAGTCACACGAACTCAAGGGTGTTTGAATTTAGCCCATAGACAATTGGCGTTAGCCCGTAGACTTTAGCCCGTAGGAGGATCTCTACAGTCCAGAGAGAACTATCGTTAGGAAAGTAGCATGAAGTGTCTCATGGCGCGACACAACTGGTTCAGAACAGGCAGCGAGAACGACCCATACACATGGCTTTAGCCTTTAGCCTTTAGCCCATGGATGATTTCAGGTGGCGCTACACCTGGTTCCATGCCTGCTATTGGTTAGAGGACAGCGAAAAGGAAGCGATCCTCGCTGCAGGTACTTCTGCACCTGTGAAAACACATCAAAAGGCATTTGAGCTTAGCTTGTAGTTGCTTGCATTTGTGAAACTTCTCAGATAGAACGTGCCAGTTTAAGGTGCAATCGCGATTCGACAACTGAAGTTATGGTGTTCACGAGCCGCCAACTGCAGTGAATGATCGACGCCAAAGTGATTCGAACGTCTTGAGTACCGCGAGGATTGGCGGAATGGCAAAACAAATGATTTCAAAAGAGATTCTAAGCAGCAAAACGTTTTCGCCCAAGCGGGGTTCGATCCATCTAACCAGCGATCTATTGATCGCGAGACCAACGCCTTATCCACTGTGCCATCATCGTTTTTGGTTTGCTAGTAAAATCGACGCTTATAAGAGTGCACGTCAACTGCGCCCAGTGTTTAGTGCTGCGCGGTCGATATTTTCGAATTTCTATAGATTTAGCGATCGCCCAAAGTCGAGATCCGACTGGCGAGAGGCGCCGACAAACGGCGGTCAGTTTGGTACATAGCCCGTCGCGATCCGTCAACTGTATCTAGAGATTAGAGTTCGTGCGGGATCCCCCCGAAACGGGATCCCGACCCATTTTCCCAGTCCCGATCCCGATCCCGCAGATTCAAAAATCGCAATCCCGATCCCGATCCCGCGCTTCGAGAAACGCCAATCCTGATCCCGATCCCGATTGGGAATTTCAGAAAACGGGATCCCGCGTCTCCAAAATAGACACGAAATTGGCTAATTTTGTTCGAAATATGATTATTTTGGCTATTCTGAAGATTGTCAGTCGTACGAAGCGTTCGTTTTAAACGTTCTTGCCATGTTTGTAGGTGTTTGTAGGTTTGTAGGTAATAATGTGAGCTTGTATGCAAATACAGCCAAGCTGGCCTTGATTCCAGTCCCGATTGTTCGAAAATCGAAAATCCCAATCCCGCAAATTCAAAAATCAAAATCCCGATCCCGATCCCGCACTTTGAGAAACGCCAATCCTGATCCCGATCACTAGAGCCCAGTCCCGATCCCGATCCCGATCCCAACAAAACGCAAATCACGAACTCTACTAGAGATATCGCGATTTGTGACAGACAAACAGCCGGACAGCATTAGCCGCTTAATAATAAGGACTAGAGCCTTTAGCCCGTAGGAGAATCTCTATGTTCAATAGACCATGGAAAATCAGCAGTGCATGAAGGAGATAACACAATCATCGAATTCAGCGCACCGCAGGGCATAACACTTAGATCTCAAGTCATTTGACACTGTGCCCCTGCCAGTGCCTGCATTTAGGATCACACCAGCTCCCATGCCTGTAAATACACAATAGACACTTGGGTTCAGCCCATAGACAATTGTGTTTAACCCATGAACATTTCAGATAGCCCTCAAGTCATTCGACCTTGTGCCCCTGCCAGTGCCTACGTTTAGGTTTGCGCCAGCTCTCGTGCCTGAAAATACACAGTAGATGCTTGGCTTCAGCCTGTAGACATTTGGGTTTAACCCGTAGACATTTGGGTTTAGTCCGTAGGAGATTTCAGATAGACCTAAAGTCATTTGATGTAGATCCAAAATCGTTTGGTGCTGTGGGCTTGCCAGTGCATGCAGTGCCTGCGAATACACTTATTGGAGTCTCACAACGACAACTCTGTAGTGAATGGTGACACTGTGAAGCGCCTTTTGGTGCAAAATCAGGCGGCAGTCACATCGTGCAGTGGTCCCTGTGCTTAGAATGTGCTGGTGCAGTCGATATTTGCGAAATATTTTGGAATTTAGGCATCAGTTAAAGTTCTAAAAGCAAAGATGCAAATCTACGTGTTCTGATGGTCAGTTTAAGCTATGAATCACTTCGATCCATCAACTGTAGTGAGCGGTAGAGCGTTCACAGACAAACAAACAAACAAACAAACAGATGGACAGACAAACAAACAAACAAACAAACAGATGGAAATTTGGTTTTTGTGTAATTTCATTAGAATTTAGGCATTTGCTAAAGTTGTAAATGTAAAGATGCAGAAGTACGTTTGACGACGGTCAGTTTAAGTATAGATCATCGCGAACTGACAACTGTGTCTAGAGTTATGGCTTTGACATTATGGAGACAGAATCACTCACAAACAGACACCGTTAGCCGCTTAGTAATAAGGACTAGTGCCTTTAGCCCGTAGGAGAATCTCTATAGTCAATAGCATATGGGTAATCTGCAGAGCATGACGGAGATTACGCAATCATCGAATTCAGTGCACTGCAGGACAGTACAGTTGGATCTCAAGTCGTTAGACCCTGTGGCATTGTCAGTACCTATGTTTAGGATCTTGCCAGCTTCTGTGCCTGTAAATGCACAATAGATGCTTGGGTTTAGCCTGTAGACAATTGGGTTTAGCCCATAGGACATTTCAGATAGATCTCAAGCCATTTGACCCTGTGCCCCTGCCAGTGCCTACGTTTGGGATCGCACCAGTTCCTGTGCCTGTAAATACACAGTAGACATTTGGCTTCAGCTGGTAGACATTAGGGTTTAGCCAATAGGGCATTTCATACATATCTCAAGCCATTTGACACTGTGCCCCTGAAAGTGCCTACATTTATGCTAGCACCAGCTCCTGTGCCTGTAAATAGACAATAGATACTTGGGTTTAGCCCATAGACATTTGGGTTTAGCCTGTAGGAGATTTCAGATAGATCTAAAGACATTTGACATAGATCCAAAGCAGTTTGATGCTGTGCCCCTGCCAGTGCATGCAGTGCCTGCGAATACACTTTGGAGTCTCGCAACGATAACTCTGTCATGTGTGGTGGCACTGTATTGCGCTTTTGGCGCGAAATCAAACGTCAGTCACACCGTGTGGTGCCTTCTGTGCTCAGAATGTACTGGCGCAGCCGATATTTTCGAAATATTATGGAATTTAGTCATCGGTCATAGTTCTAAAATAGGAGGTGCAAAACTACATGTTATGACGGTCAGTTTAAGCTATAGATCATCGCGAACCGACAACTGTATCTAGAGTTATGGCGTTTGCACACACACAAACAAACAAACGGACAGAGTTAGGCGCCTTAGTAATAAGGACTAGAGCCTTTAGCCCGTAGGAGAATCTCTATGGTCAATAGCGTATGGGTAGTCTGCAGAGCATGAAGGAGATAACGCAATCATCGAATTCAGTGCACTGCAAGACAGTACAGTTAGATCTCAAGTCGTTAGACCCTGTGCCATTGTCAGTGCCTATGTTTAGGATCTCGCCAGCTCCTGTGCCTGTAAATGCACAATAGATGCTTGGGTTTAGCCCGTAGACAATTGGGTTTAGCACATTGGACATTTCAGATAGATCTCAAGCCATTCGACCCTGTACCCCTGCCAGTGCCTACATTTATGCTCGCACCAGCTGCCGTGCCTGTAAATATACAATAGATACTTGGGTTTAGCCCATAGACATTTGGGGTCAGCCCGTAGGAGATTTCAGATAGATCTAAAGACATTTGACATATATCCAAAGCAGTTTGATGCTGTGACCCTGCCAGTGCATGCAGTGCCTGCGAATATACTTTGGAGTCTCACAACGATAACTCTGTCATGGATGGTGACACTGTAAAGTGCTTTTGGCGCGAAATCAATCGTCAATCACAACGTGTGGTGCCTTATGTGCTCAAAATGTACTGGCACAGCCGATATTTGCGAAATATTGTGGAATTTAGTCATTGGTAAAAGTTCTAAAAGCAAAGATGCAAAACTACATGTTCTGACGGTCAGTTTAAGCTATAGATCATCGCGATCCGTCAACTGTAGCGAGCGCTAGAGCGCTGACAGATCCACAAACAAACACACGGACAGAGTTTTGCCGCTTAGTATATAGGACTAGAGCCGTTAGCCCGTAGGAGAATCTCAATGGTCAATAGCGTATGGGTAATCTGCAGAGCATGAAGATAACTCAATCAGCAAATTCAGTGCACTGCAGGACAGCACAGTTAGATCTCAAGTCGTTAGACCCTGTGCCATTGTCAGTGCCTATGATTAAGATCTCTCCAGCTCCTGTGCCTGTAAATACACAATAGATGCTTGGGTTTAGCCAGTAGACAATTGGGTTTAGCCCATAGGACATTTCAGATAGATCTCAAGCCATTCGAGCTCGTGCCCCTGCCAGTGTCTACGTTTAGGATCGTGCCAGCTCGTGTGTCTGTAAATACACAGTAGACTCTTGTGCTTAGCCCGTAGACATTTGTGTTTAGCCAATAAGGCATTTCAGACAGATCTCAAGACATTTGACACTGTGCCCCTGCCAGTGCCAACATTTACGCTCGCACCAGCTCCTGTGCCTGTAAACACACAATAGATACTTGGGTTTAGTCTGTAGACATTTGCGTTTAGCCTGTAGGAGATTCCAGATAGATCTGAAGACATTTGATATAGATCCAAAGCGGTTTGATACTGTGCCCCCAAATATTGCACAAATATCAGCTGCGCCAGTACATTCTGAGCACAGAAGGCACCACTCGCTGTGATTGACGTTTGATTTCGCGTTTAAGGCTGTAGGATATATTGGTGGAGGTGTTGTGGGGGGGAGTGTTGGGGGGGCGCGGGCTGGAGAGAGGATGGGGTATGGTGTTTGGGTGTGTGTGAGGTGGGATATGGGCTGGGCTTGGTGCTGCTTGCTCTGAATTCGTGTTTGTTTGCGGGGTGGATGTTCTGTGCGGGTGGCATGGTGTGCGGTTGGTGTGGCCGTGGAGTATAACGGAGTGAGGAGTACGTTTGGGGAGACAAGAAAGGTGGAAAAAAAAAAAAGCAAAAAAAACGGAAGGAGGTCGGGGGAGCCCCCGCGATACGGCCCGATGCTCTCATTGTGTTGAGTGCATTGCGATAAAAGCGGCGAGGCAGAGACGCGACCGAACGAGCATCGCCGCAGTAAACAAGCGCAGAACAGTAATAGTATAGTAAGCGTATCAACGTCGTCAGACGCGTAGTACGAGAAATGAGCGCATAAGCCCTAGGAAATTGGAATGGGATAGGGGGGGACGGGATGGGAAGGGGGGAATTGGGCAGGGGGAAAGCATAAAAAAGGGCGCAGAGAATTTCTATTGATGTGAAATAAGCCGAGGGGAATTGGCCTATTTGGATTGAATAAAAGCAGCATTTGTATTTCTTTATGGGTATAATAGACGCGGCAAAAGGCTTGGGCTGTTTGGTAGATAAATGCGGCAAAGCGGTTGGCGTTTTAAAAAGCCGCGCAAATTTTCTTGGTGGGGCGCCATTTTTTGAGAGGGGGAGGGGGGGGGGGGGGGGTGGGGGCGGGGGGGGGCGGGGGGGGGCAACCCCCCCCCGGACCGCTCTGAGTGCTGGGTATCTGCGAGCTGAGGAGATACCCGGCGGGTGGTAAGTAATTAGACCCTGTGCCCCTACCAGTGTCTATGTTTAGGATCGCACCATCTCTAGTGCCTGTAAATACACAATAGACACTTGGGTTTAGCCCATAGACAATTGGGTTTAGCCCGTACAACATTTCAGATAGATCTCAAGTCATTTGACCTTGTGCCCCTGCCAGTGCCTACGTTTAGGATCGTACCATCTCCCATGCCTGTAAATACACAGTAGATGCTTGGGTTTAGCCCATAGACATTTGGCTTTAGCCCGTAGGAGATTTCAGATAGATCTAAAGTCATTTGACATAGATACAGAGCAGTTTGATACTGTGCCCCTGCCAGTGCACGCAGTGCCTGCGAATACACTTTGGAGTCTCACAACGGCAACTCTTTAGTGAACGGTGACAATCTAAAGTGCTTTTGGCGCGAAATCAAATGTCAGTCACACGAAATCAAACGTCAGTCGACGCTGTCCCTGCCAGTGCATGCAGTGCCTGCGAATACACTTTGGAGTCTCATAGCGACAACTCCATAGTGAATGGTGACACTCTAAAGTGCTTTTGGCGCGAAATCAAATGTCAGTCACACGAACTCCAACGTCAGTCGCAGCGTGTGGTGCCTTCTGTGGTCAGAATGTACTGGCGCAGCCGATATTTGCGAAATATTGTGGAATTTAGTCATCAGCCAAACTTCTAGAAGTAAAGATGCACAACTACGTGTTCTTCTGACAGTCAGTTTAAGGCATAGATCATCGCGAACAGACAACTGTGTCTAGAGTTATGGCGTTGACAGATCCACAAACATCAGTTTAAGCTATAGATCATCGCGAACCGACAACTGTGTCTAGAGTTATGGCGTTGACAGACAAACAAACAAACAAACGGACACACTTAGGCGCCATAGTATATAGGATGGCGTTGACAGATCCACAAACAAACAGACGGACACACTTAGGTGCCTTAGTATATAGGACTAGTGCCTTTAACCCATAGGAGAATCTGCATAGTCAAAAGAGGACTGTCGTTAGGCAACCATCAATAGTCGAAATATGATGCGATCCATGGCGCACCACTATGGCCATAATGTGCTGAAGCAAATGGCTCACACAGTAGATGTTTGACTTTACCCCATAGATGTCTGCAGACTTCAGGTGTCTGTGCCACTGTTCAACCAGTTTTGCATTTGCAAATAAACCTCAACTCAAGGGTGTTTGAATTTAGCCCATAGACAATTGGCGTTAGCCCGTAGACTTTAGCCCGTAGGAGGATCTCTACAGTCCAGAGAGAACTATCGTTAGGAAAGTAGCATGAAGTGTCTCATGGCGCGACACAACTGGTTCAGAACAGGCAGCGAGAACGACCCATACACATGGCTTTAGCCTTTAGCCTTTAGCCCATGGATGATTTCAGGTGGCGCTACACCTGGTTCCATGCCTGCTATTGGTTAGAGGACAGCGAAAAGGAAGCGATCCTCGCTGCAGGTACTTCTGCACCTGTGAAAACACATCAAAAGGCATTTGAGCTTAGCTTGTAGTTGCTTGCATTTGTGAAACTTCTCAGATAGAACGTGCCAGTTTAAGGTGCAATCGCGATTCGACAACTGAAGTTATGGTGTTCACGAGCCGCCAACTGCAGTGAATGATCGACGCCAAAGTGATTCGAACGTCTTGAGTACCGCGAGGATTGGCGGAATGGCAAAACAAATGATTTCAAAAGAGATTCTAAGCAGCAAAACGTTTTCGCCCAAGCGGGGTTCGATCCATCTAACCAGCGATCTATTGATCGCGAGACCAACGGCTTATCCACTGTGCCATCATCGTTTTTGGTTTGCTAGTAAAATCGACGCTTATAAGAGTGCACGTCAACTGCGCCCAGTGTTTAGTGCTGCGCAGTCGATATTTTCGAATTTCTATAGATTTAGCAATCGCCCAAAGTCGAGATCCGACTGGCGAGAGGCGCCGACAAACGGCGGTCAGTTTGGTGCATAGCCCGTCGCGATCCGTCAACTGTATCTAGAGATTAGAGTTCGTGCGGGATCCCCCCGAAACGGGATCCCGACCCATTTTCCCAGTCCCGATCCCGATCCCGCAGATTCAAAAATCGCAATCCCGATCCCGATCCCGCGCTTCGAGAAACGCCAATCCTGATCCCGATCCCGATTGGGAATTTCAGAAAACGGGATCCCGCGTCTCCAAAATAGACACGAAATTGGCTAATTTTGTTCGAAATATGATTATTTTGGCTATTCTGAAGATTGTCAGTCGTACGAAGCGTTCGTTTTAAACGTTCTTGCCATGTTTGTAGGTTTGTAGGTAATAATGTGAGCTTGTATGCAAATACAGCCAAGCTGGCCTTGATTCCAGTCCCGATTGTTCGAAAATCGAAAATCTCAATCCCGCAAATTCAAAAATCAAAATCCCGATCCCGATCCCGATCCCGCACTTTGAGAAACGCCAATCCTGATCCCGATCCCGATCACTAGAGCCCAGTCCCGATCCCGATCCCGATCCCAACAAAACGCAAATCATGAACTCTACTAGAGATATCGCGATTCGTGACAGACAAACAGCCGGACAGCATTAGCCGCTTAATAATAAGGACTAGAGCCTTTAGCCCGTAGGAGAATCTCTATGTTCAATAGACCATGGAAAATCAGCAGTGCATGAAGGAGACAACACAATCATCGAATTCAGCGCACCACAGGGCATAACACTTAGATCTCAAGTCATTTGACACTGTGCCCCTGCCAGTGCCTGCATTTAGGATCACACCAGCTCCCATGCCTGTAAATACACAATAGACACTTGGGTTCAGCCCATAGACAATTGTGTTTAACCCATGAACATTTCAGATAGCCCTCAAGTCATTCGACCTTGTGCCCCTGCCAGTGCCTACGTTTAGGTTTGCGCCAGCTCTCGTGCCTGAAAATACACAGTAGATGCTTGGCTTCAGCCTGTAGACATTTGGGTTTAACCCGTAGACATTTGGGTTTAGTCCGTACGAGATTTCAGATAGATCTAAAGTCATTTGATGTAGATCCAAAATCGTTTGGTGCTGTGGGCTTGCCAGTGCATGCAGTGCCTGCGAATACACTTATTGGAGTCTCACAACAACAACTCTGTAGTGAATGGTGACACTGTGAAGCGCCTTTGGTGAAAAATCAGGCGGCAGTCACATCGTGCAGTGGTCCCTGTGCTTAGAATGTGCTGGTGCAGTCGATATTTGCGAAATATTTTGGAATTTAGGCATCGGTTAAAGTTCTAAAAGCAAAGATGCAAATCTACGTGTTCTGATGGTCAGTTTAAGCTATGAATCACTTCGATCCATCAACTGTAGTGAGCGGTAGAGCGTTCACAGACAAACAAACAAACAAACAGATGGACAGACAAACAAACAAACAAACAAACAGATGGAAATTTGGTTTTTGTGTAATTTCATTAGAATTTAGGCATTTGCTAAAGTTGTAAATGTAAAGATGCAGAAGTACGTTTGACGACGGTCAGTTTAAGTATAGATCATCGCGAACTGACAACTGTGTCTAGAGTTATGGCTTTGACATTATGGAGACAGAATCACTCACAAACAGACACCGTTAGCCGCTTAGTAATAAGGACTAGAGCCTTTAGCCCGTAGGAGAATCTCTATGGTCAATAGTGCATGGGTAATCTGCAGAGCATGAAGGAGATAACACAATCATCCAACTCAATGACCGCAGGACACTATAGTTGGATCTCAAGTAATTAGACCCTGTGCCCCTACCAGTGTCTATGTTTAGGATCGCACCATCTCTAGTGCCTGTAAATACACAATAGACACTTGGGTTTAGCCCATAGACAATTGGGTTTAGCCCGTACAACATTTCAGATAGATCTCAAGTCATTTGACCTTGTGCCCCTGCCAGTGCCTACGTTTAGGATCGTACCATCTCCCATGCCTGTAAATACACAGTAGATGCTTGGGTTTAGCCCATAGACATTTGGCTTTAGCCTGTAGGAGATTTCAGATAGATCTAAAGTCATTTGACATAGATACAGAGCAGTTTGATACTGTGCCCCTGCCAGTGCACGCAGTGCCTGCGAATACACTTTGGAGTCTCACAACGGCAACTCTTTAGTGAACGGTGACACTGTAAAGTGCTTTTGGCGCGAAATCAAACGTCAGTCACAGCTTGTGGTGCCTTCTGTGCTCAGAATGTACTGGCGCAGTTGATATTTGTGAAATATTGTGGAATTTAGTCATCGTCCAAAGTTCTAAAAGCAAAGATGCAAACCGCGTGTTATGATGGTCAGTTTAAGCTATAGATCATCACGATCCATCAACTGTAGCGAGCGCTAGAGCGTTCACAGACAAACAGACAAACAGACGGACAGAGTTTTGCCGCTTAGTATATAGGACTAGGGTCTATAGCCCGCCGATAATGCATTGCAGCTTCAGAGAGAGATGTTGCGCAGCTGACGCGCTGCAGCTTCAGAGACCGATGGCGCGTAGCTGACGTGCTGCAACTTCAGAGACCGATGTCACGCAGCTGACGCGCTGCAGATTCAAACACCGATGTTGCGCAGCTGACACGCTGCAGGTTCAGAGATCGATCTCGTGCAGCTGACGCGCTGCAGCTTCAAACACCGATGTCGCGCAGCTCACGCGCTGCAGCTTCAGAGACCGATGTCGCGCAGCTGACGCGCTGCAGTGCCCGTGACTCGTGCGCCATTCTTGGTCAGAAGACAAACTGACGTTTTGCGCTTCGCCTGTGCCCGTGACTTGTGCGCCGTTCTTGGTCAGAAGACAAACCGACGTTTTGCGCTTCGCCTGTGCCCATGACTCGTGCACCGTTCTTGCGCCGACTCGTGCGCTGGGTGAATACGACGGAGTCATTTATCTAAGTGCGCACGATTCCCTCAACTCCTTGACGTTTGAGAGCCGTTTCCGGCCTCGCGCCCAGTCGTGGATTACGGTATTGTCACACTTTGTAGCCGCGGCTCATCTCGCCCCTGTGGATTCCTCTATGTAAGAAGTCCAATTGCGCATTGGGAAGTTTGAAGCAGACAAAGGCGGAGAATAGAGGTGCAGCCGCGCGTTGCACATGTGCACCGACGTTACCTCTCGGTAGAGCCGAACGGCGCGGCATCGAGGCAAAATTGGCCCAGAGACGTTTAAAATTGCGCCTATGCTAATTTGACAGGGTACGATTCCATTGGAATGCTTGGAATGTACGCCTAATTGCCCGTGGAGCGAGCGACGCCAAAACCGACGCTAGACGGCAATTATCCAAGCGTCGTCATACCACTTCTTTGTCTGCTACACAAAGGAGGCGGTCTCTATAAAAGGTGGAAGGGATTTCAGTCTCTTTCTCTTGAGGTGTGAACCCTTGCCCGACAGAGGTCGAAAAAGGAAGAAGCCAGAAAGGCTGTTCCAAGTGTTAAGGTCCAAGAGCCCGGTCCCCCAATCCTAGCCCTTAGGATTCGTGGATGCAACGCGTAGGAGCGCGGTTCCTCTTCCGCGGCTGTTTCGTACGAACTATCCCGTTTCCACTACAAAAGTGGGGAGAGTCGTACACTGGTAACGCCTGCAGAACAGCGACCGGCGGAAGTCAATCAGGCGTGAGTACTGTCTGAGTTGATACGAGAACACAATTACTCAGTGCCAGCGGTCTGTCACGGTCGGCTGCTCGCCTCCGAACGAGTGGATATTGTAGGGAAAACTCTGGTGCAGGAGTCTGTTAGCTGCTATCGTCGGGCGATCGATCCTAGTTCCTAGGGAAGTGGGAGTCCTAGCCACTGAACGCCCTTGCATTGGTGACCCGGCCTATTTTATTTTGGTCACCAATCTGCATTGGTGACCCGGCCTATGAATTTTTTCGGTCACCTGCATTGGTGACCCGGAGTTTTTGAATTTTTTTCGGTCACTTGCATTGGTGACCCGGCCTATTTTATTTTGGTCGCCAACTGCAGTGGGTCAGTTGAATCGGTTTTACTGGCGGCGGATTTTGATCGGTGATTGTCACTTTCGGGCGTCGTTCGTACGGCACCGAGAGAAGAGTTTTGTCGCCGCTATTCTGCCAAACAGGCGGGGTTCTAACTCCGCTGACTGATTTTGGGTCACTGCGTTGGTGGACTGAAGTTTGCACATTGCTATTTTGGGTCGTACAGTTACGCGGCCCAGACGGCGATTGTTTTACGCCTTCTGATTGCGTCAGTTCTCCTGGCGCCGATTCCGACAAGGGTCGGAAGGTGCTATGCCTGGTGTTCGGTTGTCTGCTATCTCAGGCGTGGCTTAGACCTCACTGGGAGCAGTAGACAAAGCCGGGCATTTATCGCCAAACAGGCGGAGTTGGGAAGAGCCCTGTGTGACGGGGCGTGAGTTCTAGCTCCGCAGAGTAAAGTCGAGCTCCGTGGTACGCGGGGCGTGAGTACTTGCTCTACGGCGACCCTTCTGAGTGCAGCTGACGTGCGCAGTCTGAGTGATTGCGTGGCGTAAAGGGCTGTACCTATAGCTCGAAAGGTGAGGTGGCGTCCAACCGAGCGCCGGGAAGAGTAAACAGTGGTACTATGTCGTCGATGGGCGGCAGAAATTCCGCTGCGCGGGGCGGACATTCGCCGGCCGCGAATCTGAACGGCGAAGCGGCGCCGCCACAGCGCAATTCACGACCGCCCTCAGCCCTTCATAGTGGTCACCCGGATGCGTTGATTTGCAAGTTCACGGGTGGGAATCATATCCCACAAACAGTACCAAGTGGTATAATGAAGCGGTTGGTTGATAAATATCCGGATGTGATCCAAAGAGGGGCAATGGCGATAAAGCGTGCGTTGCAAAATATTCCAATGCTGCCAGAGGCGCAGCAGTACACAGATAAAGTGTTAGAAGTGTTTCGAGACATGCCGGCGATCAGTATGGATAATATGCCGGAAGAGATAGCGGACGTGGAGGGCAGGCTTAGGGTTGCCCACGTGAAGCATTTTCTTTGAGTACTATTGGAATACTGCCAATTGGAGCACAATGCTGCCCACGTTCCGTTTGAGGCGAAAGTTGCTCGAACACACAGTCACGTTCCTACAGAGGTCCGACTTTCTTTACTTGCCGGACATGGATTTTCTCACCAATTTTCGTGAGGAATGGGAACAGAAAGCGAATGAGTTTTTGGCGAAGTACGCCGATCGAACGGTAGACAGGCCGTACATTACGACTGTCGATCCGACTTCGATCCCCAGAGAGATGTTGCAGGGTGACCAAGAGTACATTCAGAGGTGTCTGGATGAGCACCCAGTCAGAGACGAAATACGCGTCATTTCTCTGGATGGCATGGTGATGAGAGTTGCGCTTCAGAATGGCTGTTACATGTACACGGAGGCGGACCATGGGCCCACTCCGGAGGAAATACGGGTTCTGAGCAATAGCCGGGCCGCGTCAAGGCAGGACGCGCCGCCGGCGGCAGGATTGAGATCTGGAGGCGGCAGTAGGGCCACTTCAGTGAACAACCTGGCAACTCTGTCGCCGGTTAGAAGTCGAGTGGCTTCAGTGAACGATCTGGCTCAGTTACAAAATCAACAGGGAGGCAGCGGTAGAGCTACTCCTACCGGTACACCAACCCCAGATAACGAGGCGGCATTAGAGCCACTTCGAGACCTGGTGTGGTGATAGAGCCAGCAGAAACTGATGATAGCCAACTAACGGCTGATTCGCCAGCGACAGTGCAAAGAGATGGGGTTAATCAGTCCCAGAATGGAGATGATATGGGTGATAGAATGCGTCAGTTCCAACGAAAGACAGGAATGACAGTAGATCAGTTGGTCGATATGGCCACAAATGATCCAGCGTGTCTCAGAGATATTCTTGATAGTGCTGAGAGCGAGGCTGATCAATCGGGCGACATTAGGTCACCGACTGAACAGCCACCCCAGGCACCAAAGGTGACGTTAGCGGCGTCACAAAAGACTACGACGTCAAAATACGGAGCAATATAATGATCAGACAGAGTTCCGGTTGCCGCAACAGCCGGCAGAGGCGGCGAGAATTCGACAATACATTACTGATAATCGCCGCCAACGGAAGTTGCAGCAACGTGAGCTGCAGCGCCGAACTGATCCGCAGACGGCGGCAAACTGGTCGCCAGATATGTTGGCTGGTGAGCCGGCGGCCAAAGTAACGGCTGCTGATAAGA
>JASAMZ010001488.1:0-11666 GCA_030248115.1 Linhomoeus sp. GSCO2_2 | reverse complement strand
TCGCCGGATGTTTGCGACGGCGATGGAGCTGCAGTCAGCGGCTACGGAAGTCAAGGAGAAGGCTGGCAAGGCTCCAGCAGAGTACCTGCTGGTGAAGGTGAAGAAAAACCGGAAGGTGCGAAAAGCTCGCAAATGAAAATATCAACAAATTGATTTTGCCAATAGCCGGTGGCGAATTAGTGTCGTGTTCATCATCTCATGTGCAAATGCAGCCACCAGTGTTGTAGTAGCCGAGACGCTTACGCGATACATCCACCTTGATTTGAATACCAATCACACGAGAGAAACAGTGAAAGAACATAACTTTAATACGTTTGCTTTTCACTTCGCCCTTCTGGAACCCTTGCGATGAGGGTACAGAGGTTTTAAAGAACAGACTTCCACGTAGTTGTAGTTGACGCGCTCCTTCCCAGGTGTCTGTGCCAGATTGGTCCCTAAGTCGCGCTGGTCGAGTTTTTCATTTGAAACCCCAACATGTAGCGGCTGTTCTGCCAGGCTGTTGCGGAAGTCCTCGTCGTTGTATCCTGAAAGCGAGCAGATCGTCGGCTGTCCGATTTAATAACTCATTTGCGAATGATACCAATAAGCTCGACAGAGAAGAAGGGACCGCCGCTTCACAGAGTTGAGCGGCTGACTTGCACCCACTGAAGGAATAATGGCATCTTCAGCTACGTCTTCCGAAGAAACTCTCTCCAGGCTGCTAGGCTGTGAATACATCGCCGGCAGCCTTTAATACAGACTGCTGCATCATTTGCACGAAAACGGTGGAACCGCCAAAACGGCAGAAAGTGAATGGGCCAGGCAACGTTTTGCCAGGCCTTCGCTCTAGAAGTGGTCGTCACAGAACCCCAAGCGAAAGGAGCACCAGAGTGCAAGCTGCTCTCAGTGACCACAGCTACAAGCGCTTGGCAGGGTCAGTTCAGCCAAGAAGGTGTCAAGCGCTTGATCGCGAAGACCAGGGTCAAAGCCAAATGCGCGATTGTCACACGGTTGAGGGAGCGATCGCTCCAGAAGACTGCTTTAATGCATTTTGGTCAACGGCGAAGATCACACCTCCAGGCGATTTCGCTGGCGTCATGAAACAAATCGCGCAGCAGCGACCGATCGCGAATTGAAAACGATAATATTGAAGCGACAGGATAACAGCAGAGTCAAATGATCGCTATTTCGCCGGAAGAGTGCTGTTCTGCCTTGCGATTTGCAGCGGTAATACGCCGCCAGACTTGTGATTCGACTTGGATCTCTACGCTGTTGACCCGATTGCAACCTACGACACCCTCAAGCCGAGAATCGCCTCAGGCGAAATCGACCGTTTGAGTGGTGATGTGGCGCTTTGCTGGCTACGTTGAGGGGCGCTTCCCCGATGGAGGATGTACTGGGCATATTCGGCGGCGGCCCTCACGCTGTCTACGATCCGTTTGATCGCCTATTCACTCAAAAGTTCAAAGACATCTGCCGTCTTACTTCCGGCGGCGGACACCAACTCGGCATGAAGAGATTACCGCGCCGTGATCGAAATAAGTGGTCGGATTAGAATATACATGTGGGGCGGGGTTCGGCGCGATCGATAAGGTGCAAGACTTTAAATCAATTGAATTGACCAAATTTGAGATCAAATCCGATCATTTCAGAAATTAATTTCTCACATCACAACTTTAACGCCGATCAGGAAGTGATGTCCTGCGTTGGGGGTAAACACCCAGGCGGCACCAAGCGGGCGGGGGGGGTGGGGGTTGGGGGGAGGTATGGGAGTTAGCGGTGTAGCAATAGTAATCTTAGTCGATAATTAAGTATCGCTGGTATACATGGCTGGCGCGGCAGCGCCAGACCATAAGCTATGTTCCATCCAGGCCGCGCGCGCCTCTTCCCATCGTCACGATATTTATTTCTCGGGCTGTACTGAACGGAAGCGGTTGAAATTTGGTACACTAAAGGACTTTATCATGAACAGATTAAATTCCAAATTTGGTGAAAATCGGTTAAGCGTGGCGAAAGTTACAGGCGCAAAAATGATCGCGGCGCGTTTCTTGTCCCACGGGCGGGGGGTGAATTCTTTCTCCGTCTCCTTCTTCTCCTCCTCCTCCTCCTCCTCCTTCACGTCACGCTCTAACGTTCATCAGCATCTCGTCGAGTCGCCTTCTATTGTTGTTGCCCCCCCACGGTTGTGCGCGTACAGTGCAGCATCTGAGCGCCCCCCCCCCCCCGTTCAGGAGCCCCTGCATACGTGCCCCAAAATTGTCCTACTCGTTTTGTCCGTGCCTTAAGATGTTCCCCCGCTCGTTCAGGAGCCCCTGCATACATACGTCCCCAAAATTGTCCTACTCGTTTTGTGCGAGTGTCTCTAATAATTTCAAGCACAATCAATAAGTCCAAGCTACCAGTGATCTGTCAGTGACATACCAGTGACCTCTAAAAGTGGCATACCAGTGACCCTTCCTCGTCTACGGAGTACGATGTCAACGTGCTCGTCTACAGGCATACGCGGTAGAGATGAAACCTTTAGTTATTTAGTTAATTAGTCAGTTAAACTTAATTAAATTTGGCATCAGCAGAACCGCCTTGACGCGTAGAATCCAACGGTGACCGCGCCGACCCGCTCCGATCTACCACGCATGCCCTGGTGGCAAAAATGTCGTCTGCGAAAGGGAGTTTCAGTATACTGACAAATTGTTAACAAATTCAAAACACATCAGAACCATATCAAATAGGGGTTTGTTTGAAGCGTCTCGACGAGAAAATTTCAATGGCACCAATGCCGTCGCCCCCAAATTAACCATGAGCGCTATTTTTGCAAAAAGGTGCCTCAAAAATCAACTTTCTATTGGCTCATCCAAACATAGCGTTGTAGGGGTTCGTTTGAAGCGTCTCGACGAGAAAATTACAATGGTGCTATCCGCGACCCCGTACCACGCATCACGTCCACGCGGCGGCCACGCAAACGTGGTCAGGCCACAACTTTTGATTGGTTGGTCGGAACATGGCGTTGTTGGGGTTCGTTGAAACCGTCTCAACGAGAGGAATCCAATAGCGCCATCGGCGACCCCATACCACGCACCGTGTCCACGTGGAGCCACGCAAACGTGGTCTGACCAGTACTCAATGTTGCCTTATCCGAACCTAGTCGTGCTGGGGCTCAAATAAACCGTCTTAACGAGAAGAATTGATTCATGAGGGTCCTCAGACTCCATCTGTCAACGCACAACCTCCCTGTAGAAGAGAATCCAATAGCGCACTTCACACAAACCAATGGGCCAGAGTTGGTATACCTCATACAAACAAGGGGTGAGATTTTTGGCCTTCAACTGTGCAAGGGGTCAGATTTTTTGCCTGCATACAAAGCAAGGGGTAAGATTCTTGACCCTCAACCATAACCCTCGCTCTAATTGTGTCCTGCAATCCCCTTGCCCATGTCCCTCCCTACCCCTTACCCCTGCCTCTCCTGAAGCTTCTTGGCAGAGTTCAGGATCCGCTGCTACTCGGTTAAGTTGATTGGTTGACTGGCTCGGCCAATAAAAAAGTAAGAGTATTTCATGTAAAAGTGCCTAAAGGCAGAAAGATGAATATGTTCCTGGTGTGAAGCATGTAAAAGCAAGAGTATTAAACGATATTCCACTAGTGTAACAAATGCGGCGCTTCGCGCCGCCCACCAATTTGTAAAAGAAATATTAGTAGGTGCCGGCATTAATTCAGGGAAAGCATTTTCGACTAAAATTATCCACACAAAACTGCGCAAAGGTCACAACGACACGCGGCAACATATTCGGCACACCTTAGCGTGTCGTTGTGACCTTTGCGCAGTTTTGTGTGGATAATTTTAGTCGAAAATGCTTTCCCTGAATTAATGCCGGCACCTACTAATATTTCTTTTACAAATTGGTGGGCGGCGCGAAGCGCCGCATTTGTTACACTAGTGGAATATCGTTTAATACTCTTGCTTTTACATGCTTCACACCAGGAACATATTCATCTTTCTGCCTTTAGGCACTTTTACATGAAATTATTATATTGTATGGTATTGTATTGTATTCTACTGCATTCTGTTGTACGTTACTTTGTATCGTGTTGCGTCGTAACGTATCGTCTCGTAGCACACCGTATCGAATCACATGTCATCATGTGAGGTGCGGCCCTAGCAGAATTCCTATCCTGGTCAACTCGAACTACTACCGTAATCCCTCGAACCCGAACCCACCTGGGCGGCGGCGCCATCTTGACAATGGTCGGGACGGTGAGCTTCCTCTCCGTATCTGGGAGCACCAACTGAGGAGTGGTCGAGAGTGCAGGCTCGCTGGCCTTATGATGAACAGGATTCTCTTTGGGAATGTCCTCAATCTCGTGCAGAGAGTCCTCGGACTCATCCTTGCTCTCGGCTCTCCTCTTGACGACTCTGGGAGTCTTCCTGAGTTCTGTTGGGTGTGGCTCTTTGACTGCAGTGGCCGCCGCCGCCAGTCGCATCTCCTTCAGATGCTTGAGCGCGCTCTCCTGACTTAGGCTGGAGCTGGTGGAGCTGCTGTTGGGGTCGTGGTCGCCGTCGCCGTGTTCTGTGGAGAGTATGTACCTACAGTTACTACAGCTAGACATACCGTAAATCCTCCAATAAACTCGAATAAACGCCGACGCTTATTGGAGGATTTGCGGTATGTATGCCATAACTTTGCACTCGTGGAACTATAGAAGTTATAGAATCTTCTTAGTTAACAAATAGGTACCAGAAGAGCAGTCAATGATGCAAAGAACGCCAATTTTGATGGGAGATTTTGCAATGATGTTGCCGGATGATCAGACACCAGATACAGTAGTTGCCGTGTGAACATGTTTTGCCCGAGGTAAGCTAACAGTCAGTCAGCGCCCGGCCAACATCGACAAGATAGATAATGTAGGTACCATGTCAACCGCACCCAGCCACATCAACTTGATAGGGCGCGAACACATATTCGACTGTACTTTGCTTTACTTTATACTTTATAACGCTTAAACGGTACATACTTAATAACAAAACATAACGTAGCACCACAACAACACAACACGACAATACATGGCAACCTTGCATGACGCACGCTGCAAAGAATCACTCACCTCTATTGGACGACGTGGTCGACGACACCCTCGACGTCTTGGTCGAGGACCTTCTAACGTAGCGCTTCCTCTTCTCAAGCTCTTTACTCTTGCCTTTGGCCCTCTTGATAGTCGCCCTCATCATTCCGTGGAGCGTCAGAGTTCTACGGAGCTTGCCCACGGGAGGCACTCTTTTGGCGGGAGCTGGCTCCTGCTCCTGTTGAGTAGGCAATTGGGAGTTGTCCGCCACGGGAGCTCCATTGAGTTCCTGTAGCTCCTTCTGCAGCTGGGATGGAATGGCGATGTGGGGGTTGCTCATGCTCCTTCCCATGGAAGAGGCCAATGAGAGCTTGCGGGAGCCAGGGGCATCGATTGGCTCCACCAGATTCTGCCCCACCGTGAGTAGAAGGGCGGTGGAGGGCTTGTGCAGCGCCTGGGGAGTGTGCTCGCTCTCTGACTCCCGCTCCTCCACCTCTGCCACGCTCTCCAGCAACTCTTCAGGGGGAGGGAGTGCAGCGGTGGCGTAGGAGGAGCTCCCGGAGCGAGCCAGTGAGTGGTGAGTCTTAGCTGAGCTATTTGAGAGTGGCCAGTTGGCGCAGGTCGCCATGGAGTCGTCGCCCTCGTCGTCGTCGTCGATCATGGAGAGTTCGGAGGTGTCGGAGGTGAGTAGAACTCCGGCCCCCCGCAGTTCGCGGAGAGTGGAGGCACGCGAGAGGTGCACCATGGAGCTGAGATTGTACATATGGCATTTTGAACTGATGGACGACGACGACGACGACGACGACGACGACGACGACGACGACGACGACGACGACGACGACGACGACGACGACGACGACGACAAACCTGAAACTCTGATCCGTGAATCCTGAGATCACGCTCGCGTTGTCCGGTTGTACTTCAGGTTGGCAGTTCGCGACAACGTGGTTCGCACCCTGAAGTACAGCGCTGCATATTCGAAGCTCTCACTTCTACTGAAGCCCTAACCTGTTGCTGCGCCGCCACTACCGTAGCGTCCGTGTCCGTCTGCTGTGCTGCGGACAAGTCCTCTGTAGAGACTGCGTTGGCCTGTCTTTCTGCAGACAACAAATCGAGTTTCTCCTCCACAACAACCACGATAGGAGCTAGCGAAGTGGAGATATTGTCGTCTTCTTCCTGGATTGCCTCAGGTATGGGCGCTGGAGTGAAGCGATCCAGTGTCACGTGACTGGTGCCGTAACCGCTGTCTCTGGAAATTACGTTGGCGAAGCAACATTTTGGGTCGACAAATTGCGTAGAAATCGGACAAAACAGTTGGTTTAATACAGGCGCCTAGTTTAGGCCAACCTTGTGGGCACGGCCAGAAATGTGGCGGCGCTGGTCCCTTCACCCTTTTCTTGCTGCTGTATGGCACCCGGCTCTTCGGTGATGCTGATTTGGCTTGGGACTCCCATAGTTAGTGTCACGCCGACCTACAACAGTGGCACCGCTGCAGTCGACGTCGTCGTCGTCGTCGTCGTCGTCGTCGTCGTCGTCGTCGTCGTCGTCGTCGTCGTCGTCGTCGTCGTCGTCGTCGTCGTCGCCGTCGTCGTCGTCGTCGTCGTCGTCGTCGTCGTCGTCGTGGTGTCCTGTTCATCATAACTGCTCCAACCTGCGCTCCCAATCTCTGCATCATGAGCATTCCGAATCTGCGCTTCTCTCTCGCCAACCCTTTCGTTTCCAAATCTTTCGCCGCGTGATGTATTCCACGATACAGAATCAACATAGCCGCGAGTGTGGTCCAGTAGTACGAAAGGTACATGGCCATATTCACATAGGGATTGTTGAGAAACGGCGCGTAGCATTTGTAGCGCTCTATAGCTTCTCCCGTCATCGTCTCCCATCCATAGATCATGATTCCAAACAAAAGAGCAGGCAGGAGCCAGCTCGCGAAGATCATGTATTGAACCTGAAATAAACTCAAAGCTGGAACTTTGTTGCCGAACCGCATTCAAGTGAAGTAGAATACAAACAAAGTCAAACGAAGCAAAATATTGCTTGGACACGAACCAAAACAAAACAAAGCAAAATAGAGCAAGACATGGTAGCAAGACACAATTTCAATTCCAAAATTAAGTCTCACCTTTGTCGGGCTTTGCCACTTCAAGTACACAGCCGTGTAACAGACGGACAGAAATCTGTCCACTGTGATTAGCAGAACTGTCAAAATTGACACGAGGCAAAGTGTGTAGTCCAGGAACAACCATGTCTCACAGATGAATGGGCCGAGCGTCCAGCGTTCGCCTAAAATGAGAAATCGTATTTTCTGTCGCTATAGGTGACTTGGTTGATTCGCTTAATTTCTGTTGCATTAGCATGAATTTTATGTAAATTTGTGTTTTATTTACGTCGTTGCCTTTAATTTTACTTTCTGTTTTATTTTAAGTCATTTCATTTCAGTTTACTGTATTTGATTTGTATTGTATTACTTTATTTTATTTAATTCAATTTACTTTACTTAATTTAGTTTAATTTAATTTAATTTAATTTAATTTAATTTAATTTAATTTAATTTAATTTAATTTAATTTAATTTAATTTAATTTAATTTAATTTAATTTAATTTAATTTAATTTAATTTAATTTAATTTAATTTGATTTGATTTGATTTAATTTAATTTAATTTTATTTAGTTTAATTTAATTTAATTTGATTTAATTTAATTTAATTTAATTTAATTCAATTTAATTCAATTTAATTCAATTTAATTAATTTAATGTAATTTAATTTAATTTAATTTAATTTAATTTAATTAATTTAATTTAATTTAATTTAATTTAATTTAATTCAATTTAACTTAACTTAACATCACTTTATTTTACTCTATTTTTTATTTTATTTTGTTTTGTTTTATTTTATTTTTTTAATTTTATTTTATATTGTTAGAATTTTTTATTTTATTTTATTTTATTTTTATTTTATCGGTAATATATGTTTAAGACGCCATCTTACCATTCCCTACTGTGATTCTCCAAACTACGCCGTGTGTCGAACGCGTAGGGTATACGGTATTTTCGAATTTTTCGCGAAATTGCTCCCACCCTGTACCCATTTAGGCCCGTTCATTGCGCATTTGCCTCTCACCTGTGTATTGATAGGTAAACGGTAGCGCGCTCGTTTCAAATTTCGCCCTGTGGTCTGTCCTACTCCCGTGTTCGCCTGTCACTGTCAGTCGGTGCGTTCGCATCACTGTGTCACGGATTATCACATTCTGAGAGAATGCACTGTGTGGATTCAGTGTGTAAAGGTGCGTTCCTAACACACGCACGATAACAAGAGTTAGTTTTACACGAATTTTGCACGAATGTAAGTAGCGTCAATCAAACGTGCCAGTTTTGATTGCCAATACGCCCCAACCACAATACCTTCATTGTATCACCAATCGACCTATCGTAGACCCCATTACAATGCTTACAACATACCGTAATCGCACCATTTATCACTCAAGTATACCTGAAGTCTCCCCTCAGCATTCTCAGGAACGCCGCCCTAAACTGTCTATTGGCCAGAGCGTAGGCAAAAGGGTTCCCACTGCTGTTCAAATAGCAGAGATAATAACTGACAATGAAGACGAGAGATGGCACGCAATGGGGGCAGAATCCGTATACTGTAGCCACCACATAGTAGGGCGACCATAAGATGGCGAAGAAGCCAACGATGAATGTTATAGTGCGAAAGGCCTTGCGAGCTCGGCGCTCGGCTTTGGACTTCTTGCGCCGTCGACGCAGCATCTCGATTGGGCTGAAGATGGCCTGAATGATTTGGGGATTCTGTGTATATGCTAGGTGTTATTCGAAAGTGGAGCTGGTATAATTATTTGAGACGGAGTGGGAGGCTTGAAGAGCGAGAAGTTTTGCGAAGCGAAAGTGGGTAATCTACTCAGAGCTCTTTTGATGCACGCTGAAATAAGCCGATGCCGTTATTGACAACCTAATTCGTCGTGAGAATCTCGCTCGAGTTCGACAATCATGGGGCAAGTCAGTTTGGCGCCCACGAGAGCCAAACAGGGCCAAATTCTGGGCAATAGGCGCCGTCTTTCGCAGCGTGGCTCGTACGCAAGACGCATCATCTACCGTAGATGTTGTAAGAAACACCTCTGATTCACCTGGAATAATCTCTGGGCTCTGTCGCTCGCCCCTCCCCCTCCCTCCTCTCCCTCGGCGGCCCAACCTCTTCTCTGGCGGACGTACCTGAAATGCACTCAAGTTGCACTCCGATTGCACTCACTAGCCCAAGTATTTGTATGAAGATTTACACAATAACAAGAGCGTGGCCACTCGCATTTGAGCGCCTTTGGGTCTGTGTATCTGGGTTGAGTTCGCTCACATCTACAGTTGAATTCCGAATTTGCGTAATATGTACTGCACCTTCTCAACTTCGGCGAGCTGTCAATCCCCAAGTCCAATATGGCGGTAGCCGCAGTATCCCTCCTCTGCTTCTCCTCGTCCGTTATCGCTCTCGATGGGCCGTCTTCCTGATAAGCGAAGCCCAGTTTGCTCTGCTTTCTGGGCCGGTTGCGGCGTCTGGATCCCGCCTGCCAATTGACGCTGCTCGCCTCTTCCTCCACGATTCTGGAGAGAATGAATGGAAGATTGTATTGTATTGTATTGTATTGTATCGTATAGTATAGTAGTGTATCATGGCTGGCGCGGCAGCGCCAGACCATAATATGTTCCATCCAGGCCGCGCGCGCCTTTTCCCATCGTCACGATATTTATTTCTCGGGCTGTACTGAACGGAATCGGTTGAAATTTGGTACACTAAAGGATTTTATCATGAACAGATTAAATTCCAAATTTGGTGAAAATCGGTTAAGCGTGGCGAAAGTTACAGGCGCAAAAATGATCGCGGCGCGTTTCTTGTCCCACGGGCGGGGGGTGAATTCTTCTCCGTCTCCTTCTTCTCCTCCTCCTCCTCCTCCTCCTTCACGTCACGCTCAAACGTCCATCACCATCTCGTCGAGTCGCCTTCTATTGTTGTCCCCACCCACGGTTGTGCGCGTACAGTGCAGCATCTAAGCGCCCCCCTCCCCGTTCAGGAGCCCCTGCATACGTGCCCCAAAATTGTCCTACTCGTTTTGTGCGTGCCTTAAGGTGTTCCCCCGCTCGTTCAGGAGCCCCTGCATACATACGTCCCCCAAAATTGTCCTACTCGTTTTGTGCGAGTGTTTAATAAGCTCAAGCACAATCAATAAGTCCAAGCTACCAGTGATCTGTCAGTGACATACCAGTGACCTCTAAAAGTGGCATACCAGTGACCCTTCCTCGTCTACAGAGTACGATGTCAACGTGCTCGTCTACAGGCATACGCGGTAGAGATGAAACCTTTAGTTATTTAGTTAATGAGTCAGTTAAACTTAATTAAATTTGGCATCAGCAGAACCGCCTTGACGCGTAGAATCCAACGGTGACCGCGCCGACCCGCTCCGATCTACCACGCATGCCCTGGTGGCAAAAATGTCGTCTGCGAAAGGGAGTTTCAGTATACTGACAAATTGTTAACAAATTCAAAAACACATCAGAACCATATCAAATAGGGGTTTGTTTGAAGCGTCTCGACGAGAAAATTTCAATGGCACCAATGCCATCGCCCCCCAAATTAACCATGAGCGCTATTTTTGCAAAAAGGTGCCTCAAAAATCAACTTTCTATTGGCTCATCCAAACATAGCGTTGTAGGGGTTCGTTTGAAGCGTCTCGACAGAGAAAATTACAATGGTCCTATCCGCCACACCATACCACGCACCACGTCCACGCGGCGGCCACGCAAACGTGGTCAGGCCACGACTTTTTGATTGGTTGGTCGGAACATGGCGTTGTTGGGGTTCGTTGAAACCGTCTCAACGAGAGGAATCCAATAGCGCCATCGGCGACCCCATACCACGCACCGTGTCCACGTGGAGCCACGCAAACGTGGTCTGACCAGTACCTCAATGTTGCCTTATCCGAACCTAGTCGTGCTGGGCTACAATGACATTATCTAACGAGAAGAATTGATTCATGAGGGTCCTCAGACTCCATCTGTCAACGCACAACCTCCCTGTAGAAGAGAATCCAATAGCGCACTTCACACAAACCAATGGGCCAGAGTTGGTATACCTCATACAAACCAAGGGGTGAGATTTTTGGCCTTCAACTGTGCAAGGGGTCAGATTTTTTGCCTGCATACAAAGCAAGGGGTAATATTCTTGACCCTCAACCATAACCCTCGCTCTAATTGTGTCCTGCAATCCCCTTGCCCATGTCCCTCCCTACCCCTTACCCCTGTCCCTCCTGAAGCTTCTTGGCAGAGTTCAGGAGCCGCTGCGTAGTGCCAAAATTGTCCTACTCGCCTCGTACGTTACAAAGGGATTCCGTTCGTTCGAGAGCCTAAACATTCATGTCTCAAGGTGGACTACTCGTTTAAGTTGATTGGTTGACTGGCTCAGCCAATAAAAAAGTAAGATTATTTAATTTAAAAGTGACTAATGTCATAACGATGATTATTTTCCTGGTGTGAAGCTTGTAAAAGCAATAGTATTAAACGATATTCCACTAGTGTAACTAATGCGGCGCTTCGCGCCGCCCACCAATTTGTAAGAGAAATATTAGTAGGT
>JASAMZ010001481.1:0-11614 GCA_030248115.1 Linhomoeus sp. GSCO2_2 | reverse complement strand
GGAAGGAAGGTTGACAACTGCGACGGACGCATGCATAGGTAAGCGAGGGTAATTTCGAGTGGGGTAAACTACACTCCACCCCCCCCCCCCCACTATCACAAGAGCTCACTACACCCCCATGCTCCACGCTGGAGGTGGAACTCCCCGCCCCCAGCCCATAAGAAATGCAAAAATTGATCACGGCACGAAAATGTGGAAATCTTCTACCAAACTTAAAAATCTTCGACGGGACTCTGTAATTCGTCTATTTCTCCACATTCTACACGACAGTGGTGGATTTCAGGTACATTTTCTAAACTTACGGTGGACCAACCTCACCCCACACCTGACCTTGACACTTTCAAGTATTGTGGAGGGGGGGGGGGGAGGTGCGTCCCTCCCCCCCCCCCCCCCTTCCCTCCCTCCTACCCCACCTGCAGCACATCACACGCCGGCAGCGGGGCCTGCTGGAAGGGGCTGTTGTAGTGTATGGCGGTGAGTATCCTCCTCTCCCTCGCAGCCTGCCCACTCTGCGGGGGCGTCTCCTCATACAGTGTGGAGAACATGTCAGGCCTGCCGCTCTCCCGCTCCTCCAGCCACTCCCAGAGGTTGCCCTGGGAAGTTACAGAGTTGCAGAGGGTTGCATTGCAGAGGGTGTTACAGAGTGTTACAGAAGTCTGGGCGCTGTGCAGAGGCTATGGGCTGGAGAATCCAGCGCGCAGTCGATATTGGCACCAGGCACATGGTACGCGCCTGTGGATATGCCCCTCGTTCAATCGAATAAATATTCTCGGTCACACCCACCCGCCAAAATGGTGAAGAACGTTTACAAAATCGTTAAAGCTTCTTGTATGACTGCTATTCGTTGGTTTAAGTGCCCAAATCTCGCCTGGAACGCCACATTTCATCTGTTCAGACGCATATTCGCCTGTTTTGCCCATGTTTCGAACCCTTCTTGTCCACTCTCCAAACCAGACCACCGGTCTCAGCTCAGGACACCTCACTATGTGTACACACCATACCTTCCATCCATCCCATCTCACCCTCTCTCCCTCCACTCACATGGTCCTTGTACGGCGTTGCCTGGGGCTCCTCATACTCCTCCTTCCCCTCCCCTTCCCCCTCCAGCAATCCCTCGACATCCCCCAATCGATTCAATCGAAAGGTGTGGTTCTTGTCCAGCTTGTAGTTGTCGAACAAACGAATGGCTTCTTCCACCTTGTCCTCCGACTCGAATTCCACGAAGCAGTAGCTGGAAGTGGAGCGGACTGGAGACAAGACAAAGACAAAGAAGAGACGGACAAAGGAGCAAAGGAGAAGGAGCGAAAGAGGAAGGAACGATGGACAAAGGAGCGGTGGACAAATGAGCGACAAAGGAGCGAAGGACAGAAACAAAGGATAAAGGGGCAAAGGACAAAGGAGCAAAGGACAAAGGAGTAAAGGACAAAGGAGCAAAGGACAAAGAAGCAAAGGAAAGAAACAAAGGACAAAGAAGCAAAGAACAAAGAGGCAAAGGACAAAGGGGCAAAGGACAAAGAAGCAAAGGACAAAGGACCAAAGGACAAAGGAGCAAAGGACAAAGGAGCAAAGGACAAAGGACCAAAGGGCAAAGGACCAAAGGACAAAGGAGCAAAGAACAAAGGACCAAAGGACAAAGGACCAAAGGACAAAGAAGCAAAGGACAAAGGACCAAAGGACAAAGGAGCAAAGGACAAAGGGCCAAAGGGCCAAAGGACAAAGGACCAAAGGACAAAGGAGTAAAGGACAAAGGAGCAAAGGACAAAGAAGCAAAGGAAAGAAACAAAGGACAAAGAAGCAAAGAACAAAGAGGCAAAGGACAAAGGGGCAAAGGACAAAGAAGCAAAGGACAAAGGACCAAAGGACAAAGGAGCAAAGGACAAAGGAGCAAAGGACAAAGGACCAAAGGGCAAAGGACCAAAGGACAAAGGAGCAAAGAACAAAGGACCAAAGGACAAAGGACCAAAGGACAAAGAAGCAAAGGACAAAGGACCAAAGGACAAAGGAGCAAAGGACAAAGGAGCAAAGGACAAAGAAGCAAAGGTCAAAGGAGCAAAGGACAAAGGACCAAAGGACAAAGGACCAAAGGACAAAGGTCCAAAGGACAAAGGAGCAAAGGACAAAGGAGCAAAGGACAAAGGAGCAAAGGACAAAGGACCAAAGGACAAAGGGGCAAAGGACAAAGGAGCAAAGGACAAAGGACCAAAGGGCAAAGGACCAAAGGACAAAGGACCAAAGGACAAAGGGGCAAAGGACAAAGGACCAAAGGACAAAGGAGCAAAGGACAAAGGAGTAAAGGACAAAGGAGCAAAAGACAAAGAAGCAAAGGAAAGAAACAAAGGACAAAGAAGCAAAGAACAAAGAGGCAAAGGACAAAGGGGCAAAGGACAAAGAAGCAAAGGACAAAGGACCAAAGGACAAAGGAGCAAAGGACAAAGGAGCAAAGGACAAAGGACCAAAGGGCAAAGGACCAAAGGACCAAAGGACAAAGGAGCAAAGAACAAAGGACCAAAGGACAAAGGACCAAAGGGCAAAGAAGCAAAGGACAAAGGACCAAAGGACAAAGGAGCAAAGGACAAAGGACCAAAGGACAAAGGAGCAAAGGACAAAGGACCAAAGGGCAAAGGACCAAAGGACAAAGGACCAAAGGACAAAGGAGCGAAGGACAGAAACAAAGGATAAAGGGGCAAAGGACAAAGGACCAAAGGACAAAGGAGTAAAGGACAAAGGAGCAAAGGACAAAGAAGCAAAGGAAAGAAACAAAGGACAAAGAAGCAAAGAACAAAGGAGCAAAGGACAAAGGAGCAAAGGACAAAGGACCAAAGGGCAAAGGACCAAAGGACAAAGGAGCAAAGAACAAAGGACCAAAGGACAAAGGACCAAAGGGCAAAGAAGCAAAGGACAAAGGACCAAAGGACAAAGGAGCAAAGGACAAAGGAGCAAAGGACAAAGAAGCAAAGGTCAAAGGAGCAAAGGACAAAGGACCAAAGGACAAAGGACCAAAGGACAAAGGGCCAAAGGACAAAGGAGCAAAGGACAAAGGAGCAAAGGACAAAGGAGCAAAGGACAAAGGACCAAAGGACAAAGGAGCAAAGGACAAAGGAGCAAAGGACAAAGGACCAAAGGACCAAAGGACAAAGAAGCAAAGGACAAAGGACCAAAGGACAAAGGAGCAAAGGACAAAGGAGCAAAGGACAAAGGACCAAAGGACAAAGGAGCAAAGGACAAAGGAGCAAAGGACAAAGGAGTAAAGGACAAAGGAGCAAAGGACAAAGAAGCAAAGGAAAGAAACAAAGGACAAAGAAGCAAGAACAAAGAGGCAAAGAACAAAGGGGCAAAGGACAAAGAAGCAAAGGACAAAGGACCAAAGGACAAAGGAGCAAAGGACAAAGGAGCAAAGGACAAAAAAGCAAAGGACAAAGAAGCAAAGGACAAAGAAGCAAAGGACAAAGAAGCAAAGGACAAAGGACAAAGGAGCAAAGGACAAAGGAGCAAAGGACAAAGAAGCAACGGACAGATGAGCAATGGGCAAACGAGTGATGGAGAGACAATGAAGTGGTGGACAAATGAGCGGCATACAATTGGAACGACGACGGACAAACGAGTGACAAAGGGACGAGGAGAGGACGACCGAAAACACAACAGTGGCCACTGCCCGATGTACAAACAACAGAGCAATCCATCAAACCACCAAAACAACCCACCCAACCGTCCCTCCCTCCTCATCCAGAGGGTAGTGTATGTGGAAGGGCTGGAGAGAGGCCCTGCTCCCCAGAAGTCTGGTCTCCATCAAATTCTTGACCTTATCCACCTTGTCAGCGCCCACTTTCGGAATGTTGTCAACGAAGACGCAACATTCCAGGCCCCACTCCTCGCCCGGCTGGTCCGCTAGGATGTCGCCCAGAAGCTCTGAGAGGTTTGCAAAACAAGATTAGTAGACGGGGGCAAAGCCCCGCGGGGCACTCCTCCCCTAATTCAGATGAACTTTGGGAGGTAAGGTGGCCTGACGAAGCAGGATACCAAGTAACTCCTACCCACTCCGATCGCAAAACTAATCTCAAATTCGGAATCGCAGCCCTCTAAACCCCACATTCGACATAGAATACGCCTAGCTTAGGCTGAACCCACCAAACCAAGTTTGCACTTGAGGGTATGGTGGCATGCAAACTTTTCAAAGATGGTAACAAATGTCTATAAAACGAAAAATCAATGTCAAATTCGTGATCAGCGACCCCGAAAAGTTCGAATCGAGTACCTACACTGTAGGTGCCTCCAGCAACCTAGGCAGCCAAAATTTTGAATTCAAATTTCCCGCCAAAATACGCGTCTGACTGGAGAAGTGCTTATAACATAAACAACGTATCTTTAGATGCTCTATCACGTGAAAATCCAATTAACACCGAAATGTCTCAACTGGTCCCACCTTGCACCGAAATACTGAAAATTCATCCCAAAAATGGAAATTTCGCCCAGAAATTGATCCAGCTCAAAGCTGAAATTTTGCCACAGTGAAGAGACTTGTAAGCCTCAAAAACCCTGTGAATGTCGTCGCAATTGATCCACACAGCAAAAAATGGGATTGGCAGAACTTTTGAATTTTGACCCAAAAATCGGTTTTTTCAAATTTCGCCCGAAATTTGGAGGCTTCGTAGCAAGTCACCTACTACAAAGTTATAGAGCTCGCCGAGCGCTATCGAATGGTGTTTGTAACATCTCAATACGACCACGCCCTCAAAAGTTACACCTGCCCAAATTTTCCCCTGGAGACCCGGGACCCAACTTCGGGATGAATTTCCCGGCTGGTGCCACATCCGATCACGTTTCTAAAACCGATTCTGGATACAGCTATCCAAGTTCTTCAACCACAACAAGTAGTTTTAGGTTGACGTAAAAAACAAAGAAACCACGACCTGACCGTGCACCCCCACTTTTGGGTCGAAAACCCGGTTTTTGCTACCCGGCCCGCGCAGGCCCGGACCCAGTCCGACGGCGCCCCCACCATCGGATAGCCCAATGTCTTTTACATATTCGGCCCAGAGCTCGTCTCCCTCCGTTCTACTGGAACACTATTCTAACGCTCCATAGCCCGTCAGAGGCCGAAAAACCGGGTTTTTCGCAACTTGCCAAAAATCGGGTCCCGGACGGAAGTCGAGACCCCCGATGCAGGTTTTTCCATCCAGAGACCTATCGAATAAAAAAAAATTCGCCCCGATCGGCCAACTCTAGCCCGACTTATGAGCGTTTGAATTTACACAGAATCCGCACCATCACTATAGCACTCCTCCCTTTTGGATATTATATAGTGTGCGTCGCTATTATATAGTGTGCGTCCGCCCCCTCCCATTCGGCCAAACCGCTCACCCATACCCCCTCCAAGAAAAAAATCTTGCGTGATACCATGATGAGAGCAAAAACTTTCGTCTGCGGCGCTATTATATAGTATTTTGTAACCCGAAAAGGCCAAAATCATAGATGGGCACAGGGTTGGCAAGGGTTGGCAAATCCAACCCTGAAATCCGAGGGGATTTAGCATTTAGCAATACGATTCCTGACCATTTAGCACCCCGCCCGCCAGATATAGCCATAAGTGCTATGTCGTATGATGGAAGTTGAAAACCTTGCTCATTTTCTGTCAAAATATATACAGGTAGTAGTGCTGCAATGAGTCAAATTTCACCTGCAGCGCTGAAATTTGCCAAAATCTTGCCTGCGGCGCTTAAAATTTTGCCTGTGGTGCTTGAAATTCGGCAAAATTTTGCCTGCGGCGCTTGAAATTTGGCAAAATTTTGCCTGCGGGGCTTAAAATTTGGCAAAAAATGGCCCGCAGCACTTGAAATTTGGCACAATATTGCCTGTGGCGCACTTTTGCAAAATTGTGCCTGTGGTGCTTGAAATTTGGCAAAATTTTCCCTGCGGCGCTTGAAATTTGGGGCAAAATTTTGTCTGCGTTTTGGCAGGTTTTTTGAAGACATTTCTTGCACTTCGCAACAAAATTGAGCGAAACAGGCCACTTCTGGCACTCTCTTGTACGGATTTTGGCATCACCGGAACCTTTCCAGGTTCCGAAACTCGATTCTCTACTTTTGGGAGCCCGGAAAAATGCCAAAATTCCCCACCCTCGTCGGCAATCGGGTCCACATAATCCGGATCGTCGTCGAAGTTGGGCTCCGCGCTCTCGGGGCCCTCGACCCCGTTCTCCACCACCACGGAAGGGCCGGTCGTCATGCTTGCTTCGCCTCCCTTTGGTTGTGCAAAGTTCTACGGTTTTGGTTTCGCACTACCAACCGATTCACCTGACTAAACACCGAACAATCGACTAGTGCGCACTCTGTTACAGCGGACGGCGTTCTATACGGCTGCCTTCGCGCAGATCGTTACAAATATTACAGTAACCCTCTTCATGGAAGTCAGGCACTTCCCGTAAAGACTACAAATATTCGGATTCGCCACGCAACCACGTGTGTAGTCAGTCGACGCGCCGTGTGCACGCAACAGCTTGCTTCCATCTTTGTGCTAGAACAGGCGGCTGAGCGGCCCTTGTCCATCTTCAGACAAAGTAAAATGGACGGCAAGGAGGTCTACACTTGCCAGTTTTTGGCACTCCGCCGCTTGAAAAGCGAAGGAGTGCTATAGGAGCGGTAAAGCAAACAGTTAGCATAACCAGAGCTAGCGCTCGCCAGGAAGCACTTAGGGTGCCAAATTTTTTTTTAAAAAGATAGCTTATGACGACGCGCAGCGTGCTCGGGGGGTGAAAAATTTTCGATGGTGGAAGAATTTCGCGAAAATTCTAAAATTCAAATTTTTACTAAGTAAAAAAACACCCCACAGTTTTCGCAAAAGTGGACCGAATTGGGTGATTTTTGGATATTTTGAAGGCCCTTGGGTCCTCTAGGCGGCATCCCAGAACGGGCGCCCTAGGTGGTCCGACGCAGGAGTACGGTAAAAAATTCAAAATTTTAATTTTTTTCTGACATTTAAAAAATCATAACTCAAGTTTGCGACGGTGGATTCTCGCAAACTCTTCGATCCGGCCTGCGCACTTTTATTGCCTTTCGATCGAGACCAAAACCGCTGAGGTCGTTTTTTGTCGTTCGGGAGATACGAGGTGGCGAAAGTGCTGGGTCCCGAGCGGAAAATTCAACCGCACAATCACCTCACATTCAGTTTCGTCGACGTAGGGCTTCGGTAAGTCGAAAATCGGCAAAGACTCGCGAATTTTGATCCGAGGCGCGAAAACAATGCCAGATTCGGCATCAGCGACCTCGAAAGCACTGGGGTCGACTCCAACATTGATTTCGTCCTCCAGAGTGGAAATTCGAATTTTGGACGTGGCTGGGGTACGGTAGCCGAAAATATTTTTAAAACTCGGTTCCGGATCAGTTTTCAACGGGGAATCACGTGGTGCAGTCCATTTGGCCCTAACTCGTCGCAATCGACCCTAACTCCTTTTGGGGTCGGAGTGCTAAACAGCGCTGTTGGCAACGCGATTCGCTCCAATTCTTCCTTCTCTGTGTTCTTTCGTACTGTGGGACCTTGTTACGTGGTGTATTTACGTATTGCAATTTTGGACGGATAATGCCTGACTTCCATGAAGAGGGTTACTGTAATTTTTGTAACGATCTGCGCGAAGGCAGCCGTGTTCTATAGAGCCTAAAGCGGCAACTAGGGCAAGGCCGGTGGCGGTCTGTGACGAATTGCCAAACTATGGATAGGCGAACCAGGAAAGGCGACTCAATGACTAATCTGCGCTCCATGTAAAACGCTCCATAACCCCTAGCAGAGATGCAATACAAGTGACGTTATATGTATGTACAGTTACTGTAGTGCCCCATATGATTGCTGAGAGACAAGTCCTTTTTGCGATCCAATGAGAAGCCACTCATCTGCAGCATTGAGTTTAGCGTCTGGCTGGTTTAGGGCTGCAGTCATGTCAAGTTGAGCATGATGTAGTCCACACCCATCTATTACTAAGACATCACTCTTTTCGTCGCGCCTCAGCGCGGCGAGGTGTATTGACAATGTGTGTCTGTCTGTGTATGTGTGTGTGTACGTGGCACCGAAGTATGTGGCATATGTGGTCAAGTAGAGCCAAAGTCGCTGAGTATGGATCCGATGTCCGTTTCTGTTGCTAATTTCGCATTTTCGAGATATTCACATTTAAAATTCAAAAATGTCGAAAATCGACGAGGGAAAATTTCGAGAAAAATTCAAAAATTTGAATTTTTTTACTGGGAGGGTATTCAGAAGGCACTACTTTCCGGAATAGTGGGCCGATTTTGATGTCCTTTGGACAGGTTATAGCCCTCGACGAGACGAACAGGGGAATAAAATCCCGATCCTCTAGGTCGACGCGTTCTCGGGTTACGGTAGCCGAAAGTTGTTTTTTGACAAAAATTTGCCTTTAGAAAATCCTAGTAAATCAGGGAGTTGTTGGATCGGGCCAGATATCTCAAATCGGCAAGACTATCATGTTCTATTTCGTTTAACACCAAAATCGCCAAAATCCGCCGCGGAAATCGTGAGTTCTGCGGTGTCAACGTGTCTCCGTCAGGGGTCGAAAATGCGAAGTTTCGACTTTCGGCAACGCTCGATTGCGATGATTTATGGCCGAATGGACCTGCACCACGCGATTCCCCGTTGAAAAGTGATCCGGGGTCGATTATTAAAAGCATTTATTCGGCTCAAATTTTGACCCGAAGGACGAAATCGATATTATAGTCGAACACGGTGCATTCGAGGTCGCTGATTCCGAATCTGGCGTTGTTTTCGCGTTTCGGGTCAAGATTCGCCTGTTTCGGTCGAAAATCGACCTACCGTAACCCTATGCTATGTTGACGAAACTCAAAGTATGGCAATTGCACCGTTGAGACATCGATTCTAGCGTATTTCGCGATGAGGAACGCGAATTTGCCATTGGTTTCTCCATTTTGTGTCGATTTTGCCGTCAAACAGCCAGTTTACTAATGCCGAAACTCAAATTTGAATGCAACTTCTACCGTACTCTCCTCAAATTATGTTGCAACTTTAATTTGCGCGCTCATTCAAACTTCTGAATTGAAGGAAATGCAGTGCGGAAAGGCGGCGTAGTAAAGTGAGCATTTCCGCTCAAAGTGTCATTTCTCCCCGTTCATCAAGGCGGCAAGGCGAGCCTGCGATTGGCGAAGTCCCGAATCTCCGGCTCCCGTGGGCCGTGTAGGCGCGCTACCGGTCGAATCGAGCGATAGTTGCGTCTTCTTAGACTCATTTCGGCCTGTGGTCCGGTAGTAGTCAGTACAGTACCTAGTCCGGTGGCGTTCTGTTGCGCGCCGGACCTTGTGGCAGGTGGAGGGAATATGCGTACCTACTCTGAAACTCGCGCGCCGGCGGAATTTGTGGAGGCTCTTTGGGCGGAAATCGGCCTTGATTTGACATGGGAAATGAATGGCTGTTTGTTTCTCCCGTTCTGGTCGGAGTTCTTCACTGCAGGGTCTCCTGCACGTTCCCTTTGTTACTCTGAGCTTGTTGTTCGATGCGGTTTATTCACACAGGTACAAAACTTCAGATGAACGGCGTCGTATCATGCTGATAACATAATAGCGAACGCGGCGATATCACTGAGCTTTAGATCAGCTGTACAGACATGAGACAACCGTATCGTGGGTAAAGCTGCACTTGATTTGTGGTACACGTTCTCGAGATACCTTCTCTAGATACAGCTATTGATGTGTACAAAGTTCACTGTACTGTTCACCAAGATTTGACAGACACTACATATGTATAGGTTGAACTTTTTAGACGCACAGCTTGTTCTCAGAATCGTCGCATTGGCGCAACGCGATTAGCCGCTCGGGAGTTGCTTCTCCACTGCATTCCAATGTTGCCGGCGGCCGGGCGCTGGTCGTTCGTCGTCGACGCTGCGGCAGAGTCTTGACGCCCAATGACTTTTTTGAGAAGACTCACACAGCCCACTCGATAGGACTTGACCAGCAGAAGAATGGCCAGACCGTCAGACATTGGATTCAGCGTGAGCAACGCATAGCAGAACATGGTGAAGGGGGTGTCCTGTGGGTCAGGACGTCGACGTCGTCGTCGTCGCCGCCGTCGTCGCCGTCGTCGTCGTCGTCGCCGCCGTCGTCGCCGTCGCCGTCGGTCGTCGGTCATCCAGACCTCACTAAGCGCACCTTCAAACTCGGTTCGCGTAGCGATAGCAGAAAGACGGCCACGGTTGGTGCGTTGAGTATGATGGGGTTTAGCGTCTGTATCGTGGTTGTGAGAAGGACCTGCTTGATGAGCGAGGGGGTGCTCACTGTAGTAGAGACGACCGCTTTTTGAACGGCCGTCGCCGTAGCCAATTGCGCTCTCAGCGTGAAGGCGATTCGAAGGAGAGAACCAATGGAGAGGCAAAACGCAGGGCCCATCGTCACCACTAGAATTCCTAAGGTGTCTTTAACCGTGCAGCAGCGACTCCGCCAGCACACATCGTACCGTAAATACTCTAGGCTTATTTGAGGGGAGAGCTTATGAGAGTATGTCCTTACGATATGTATACTCACATGGGAGCAGGACCAAGCTCGAGCTCGTGTACGTTCCGCACTTCACGACCGATGTCACATCATGATGTACGACACTCGAGAGGGCCGCCGTCGTCCAGACGTAGAGGTTGAGGGCGGCCGCCGCGAGCAGCACGTTCTTCGGCTTGAGGGCGGCCTCTTGAAATCTCCGTGGAGTGAAAATCGATTTTCCAAGGTCAGAAGGAAATCCCTTGAGCTTTGCTGACAGGAAATTTGCAGAGTGTCTGGCGTTCCCATGGCTTTTCCCTTATGGCAGAAATGACTTTGATGCGGAGAGAGATGAAAGACTAACCCTGTTGCAATACCTTCAGAATCGGATACTCCATGAAGATAACAGATTCCGCTGTGATATTCCCTATCTGGTCACTGCTACCAATAGATATGAGAGACAGGTCTTGAGAAAACTGGTGAGCTTTTATGTGTCAAATGTCAGAAAGACAGAGAAACAAGGATTGGAAAAGACTGTCCCTATTACGATTGGAGATGTGCAAAACCTCACGAACAATCCAGATCTGGTCACTAATTCGCTGATGTTCACAAAACAAATCAGAGGAACTAGCTCTTACTGGAAGGACAAACTATGGGATTTGTTGGCGAAGATGAAATGCCTTGGACCGCCGGATCTGTTCATCACGTTGTCGTGTGCTGACTTGCAATGGCCTGAACTTGAAACGGTGCTCAGAGATGATTTGGGAGATGATTTCATCAACATGGCTCAAGCTGTCAAAAATGATCCGGTGATTGCTGCACTTTATGCGGACAAGAGATTCAGAGAACTGTTGAAGTTCATTCAGAAGTCGAAAATCCTCGGAACAGTAGATGATTACCATGCCAGGGTTGAGTTTCAAAACAGAGGGTCAGTTCACTTCCATCTCTTTCTGTGGATACAAGAAGCACCATCACTGGCAAAGGGAAGCAATTCTGAAGAGATTATTGAATACATCGACAAGATCATAACTACTGAATGGCCACTTGATGATGAAATGAGAGAACTTGTCAAGGTGCAGATCCATAATCATACTGGAACTTGTCAAAAGAGAAACAGATGTCGGTTTCATTATCCACGA
>JASAMZ010001479.1:5000-11705 GCA_030248115.1 Linhomoeus sp. GSCO2_2 | reverse complement strand
AATCGACAATGTTCAATGGTTGAGTAAATGTTTGGTGAGGTGTTCGAGAGGTTAGACAGTGTTGTCCTAACAGCAGTGTAGACACTGCGTGGAACGTGTAACGTCACACAAAGTATGGCATGAATTTCACATTTTGTTGACTCATTAATGGATGGAGGATGGCACCGCGCGTGAAACGCGCGGTGCCAGTGTGCGTGCCTGGCACGCACACTCTCCATCCATCCAACTAGACACGACGGTTAGTGCCACCCGATGGAGTCGAATGCGCTGAGTAACGTGTCGATGTCCGTTTCTGTTGCTAATTTCGCTATTTCGAGATATTTACAATTAAAATATGAAAATGTAAAAAATGACACTTTTATTTACAGGTCGTATCGAGAAAGTTTTTGCTGAAATGGAAAGGGCATAAGACGCGATGAATTTGTGACATAGTTTCGGATTTTGGAATTCACGAAATTAGGGATATTTTCAAGGGTTTTGTCAAAATTCCCAAATTTCGACAAATTCAAACAGCTTAAATTTCAAAACTTCTTTGCACGGATGTATCGAGCATAGTCTGCCAAGTATTTAGCAAATAGTTTCAGCAAATATAATTAACGAAATTTAGGATATTTTTGAGGATTTTGTCAAAATCCACAAATTTCGACAATTTCAAACAGCTTAAATTTAAAATTTCTTTTTACGGATGTGTCGACCATAGTCTGCCAAGTATTTATCAAATAGTTTCAGATTTTATAATTAACAAAATTAAGGGTATTTTCAAGGTTTTTATCAAAAGCCCCAAATTTTGACAAATTCAAACAGCTTAAATTTCAAAGTTTCTTTGCACGGATGTATCGAGCATAGTCTGCCAAGTATTTAGCAAATAGTTTCAGCGAATATAATTAACGAAATTTAGGATATTTTTAAGGATTTTGTTAAAATCCACAAATTTCGACAATTTCAAACAGTTTAAATTTAAAAATTTCTTTTTACGGATGTGTCGAGCATAGTCTGCCAAGTATTTATCAAATAGTTTCAGATTTTAAAATTAACAAACTTAAGGATATTTTCAAGGTTTTTGTCAAAATTGCCAAATATACACAAATTCAAACAGCTTAAATTCCAAAGTTTCTTTGCACGGATGTATCGAGCATAGTCTGCCAAGTATTTAGCAAATAGTTTCAGCGAATATAATTAACGAAATTTAGGATATTTTTAAGGTTTTTGTTAAAATCCACAAATTTCGACAATTTCAAACAGCTTAAATTTTAAATTTTCTTTTCACGGATGTGTCGAGCATGGTCTGCCAAGTATTTATCAAATAGTTTCAGATTTTATAATTAACAAAATTAGGGATATTTCAAAGTTTTTGTCAAAATTATCAAATTATGACAATTTTAAACAGCTTAAATTTCACAATGTATTTGCGTTGATGCATTGGGCATAGTCTGTCAAGTATTTGGCAAATAGTTTCTGATTTTATAATAGAAGAATTTAGGTATTTTTTTTTAGAATTCCTAAATTTCGACAATTTCAAGCAGCTTAAATTTTAACATATCTTTGTGCACTAAGCCTAAAAGAATAGGGCGTCGTCCCATTTATATCCTTTTCAATAGGGCGTCGTCCCATTTATACCCTTTTCAATAGGGCGTCGTCTCATTTAGACACTTTTATTGCACTGTGTGCCTGCGGCGAATTTCTCTGATCCATTTATGGATCAGTTGCCACAATTATAAGCGCAAAGTGTGCCTGCGGCGAACCTTCTGATCCATATGTGGATCAGGTGCCACGAACAAAGACCAATTGCGGCGAAACCCCACCAAATTGTCGACTAAATGTCTAGCGGCACTTCACTATCCAGTGCACATTATCGCGCACACGCTCTAAAGTTTACACTGATGCCAACGTGGTGCCACAGTTTTTAGACAAAGCTTGTTAATACCGGAGCTTGTTACAGCACATGTAGATATGTATGCACAATACCAGCGATGTGTCTTTCGCTTGAGTTATGCAACGTATGGATCGATCGTTGCATACAATTCGTGGCTCGTTGATTCGTGTTGCCTATTGACTAATGCGTCGATTACTCGCGCCTCGATACTGTATGTTGGCGATTCCGCCGTGGCTGATTCGTTCGATTGGTTGATTCGTCTGACATTTTTTTGTGTTTCGCGCTTCCGAAGTCTTGCCGATGAATATGTGTCTGCGTGCCGCGGTTCGCCCTGCGAATCGGAAAACATGTCGTGCAAAGATAATTGACTCATCCACGTGATTAACTCAGACGGTCAAAAACAAAGCAGATTCGTGACAAGAGACCCGAGTCGTTTCATTGTAACCACCCCATCTATGATAAACAAGAAGAACAAAGAGAAAGAGCGAGGTACCGGCTCGTCCCACCTCCTAAGTCATTTATTATTCGCATCCTTCTAACTCGTAGCGTAGGTTAGCTATGCAGCTGCTTATTCCGTCTCACTGAAACAGTAGATTTTGGGAAGCGTTACATATACTGAAACCGACGTTGTACGTGCCGCACAGAAGCGCTAACCTCATTCGATACATTGCCTACATACCATACCTTCGAGCAGCTGGCAAATCCAATTGCGGCTGGCCTGATAATCGCCTTGATATTACACAGCACTTTGTAGCGCGTCCAAGAATCTACAAGCTTGACTCTCACTTTGTCTGTTCAGATCTTTGTAAAATGCCGGTATTTCACGGCCAGTTCACCCCGCTGAACCTAGCGCAAGCTCTCGCTGCACTCTTCTCCCTGTTACTGTACCTGATGTTCCTCCGAATGTTGGTGAAGAAGTCGAAAGAAGAGCCCTTCAATTCGAGCTTCTTTCGCCTCAGTCGCTACTTGGGTTGCGTCGACTGCGCCATGCTCTGTTGGCTATACGCCATAGACAAGCCGCTCCTTTTCGGATTCTATCCATCAGAAACCGTTGTGGAGTTTTTCAAGTAAGTGAATCCTGAAACCTGAAAGGACAAATTTTACGATTCGTAAACCGCTTGTGTTAGAAGCGCCAAAGCAGGTAAGTAGTATAGAGAGCCTTTCCCGGCCCCTTAGTAGATTTTCCGGCCCCTTAGTAGATTTTCCGGCCCCTTGCTGCTGGCCCCTAAGCCTAAGGGCGGGTCTGTGTGCTGAAGCTGGCCGGTGACTTTTCCGCCAGATTCAAACTATGGGTAAGCCTAAGGCTGTGAGTTGATTGGTCAGCACAAGCCTAAGGCTGAAAGCGTCTCTAATAAGCGCACCCCCAATAGTCGGGGTGTTGTGATTTCTTTGGCCTCCCTAGTAGATTTTTGGTGGAATGTACTGGGCGTGATTTTCTGCCAGATTCAAACTGTGGCTAAGGCTGTAGATTGCAGGACTGGGTCTGGTGAAAAGTGCTGTCCGGAAAAGTGCTGGGACTTCAAAGCCCAAGGGAAGGAGTGCAAACAAATAAGCCCAAGCCTGCAACTGTCTCAAATAAGCCCAACCCTGTGAGTGTCTCTATTAAGGGCCCCATAGACCCTCTAATAAGCACACCCCCTCAACTGAGCATCTCTAGCTGTGCGTGTTGCGTGAAGAAGTGTCGTGTGTGCCTGCCCCTCACTGTGTCTGCCTACGCCCTTACCTACCGTTACTGTGTATGCGTTGGTGGTGGGGAGAGAGGTAAAGTGGGTGCAGGGACTGAAGATGGGCGCCGATCTCCACCCTTATAAGGCCAGGACCTCCTGCTGGGAGCGACTGCAACGCCGCCTGCCGGCCAGGAAGAGAAACGTGCGCAGCGCCACCTGCCGGCCGACAGGGGATCCGCGAAATTTGAATTTCTGGTTGTTGCGTGCAGCCACCAGGGGGCTCCAGTAGTCTATCCGAACCGCCTCGACGCGTAGAATCCAACGGTGACCACCTCGACCCCCTCCGACCTACCATGAACGCCCTGGGGGCAAAAACGTCGCCCGCGAAAGGGAGTTTCAGCATACTGGCAAATTGTTAACAAATTCAAAACACATTGGAACCATATCAAATAGGGGTTCGTTTGAACCGTCTCGATGAGGCAAATTCAATGGCGCCAATGCCGTCACCCCCAAATGTACCACGAGCACTATTTTTGCACTTATTTAGCCTCAAAAATCAACTTTTTATTGGCTCATCCAAACATAGCGTTGTAGGGGTTCGTTTGAACCGTCTCGACGAGAAAATTACAATGGTGCTATCCACGACCCTCAAAAATGTACCACGAGCACTATTTTTGCAGAAAGGTGCCGCAATTTTGTAACTTTTGATTGGATGCTCGGAACATGGTGTTGTTGGGGTTCGTTGAAACCGCCTTGACGAGAGGAATCCAATGGTGCCATCGGCGACCACGTACCACGCACCACGTCCATGCGGGCCACGCAAACGTGGTCAGACCAGAACTCGTTGCTGCCTTTGCCAAATCTAGTCGTGTTGGTGTTTGTTGAAATCGTCTCGATGAGAGGAATCGATTTATGAGGACCTTCAGACTCCATCTATCAACACACGAGGCCCCTGTAAAAGAGCATCCACTAGTACGAGGGGTCAGAGTTTTGACCTGCATATAGCCCAAGGGTCAGAGTTTTGCGCCTCACGCAAGGCAAGGGATAAGATTATTGAACCCCACGCAAGGCAAGTGGTAAAGTTTTCGAACTGACGCAAAGTAAGGGCCAGAGTTTTGACCCTCACGCAAGGCAAGGGGTAAGATTATTGAACCCCACGCAAGGCAAGGGGTCAGAGTTTTGAACCTCACACAAAACAAGGGGCCTGATTTCTGAACCTCAACTGCACAGAGCCCAAAAGTATAGACCCTCAACAGCACAAACACTTTCTCGGCGAGCCAAACTGGCCGACGCACACAGTTCAAAGGAATGAGCGAGTCATAGGTGCATATCAATGTGGAAGTACGGCTGCAGCAGGATCACATCAGGCACCTTCTTGTCAGTCTGAGCGGCCTTCTCTGCAGTCTTCTCTGCGGCCTTTTCTTCAGTCATCTCAGAAGCCTTCTCTGCAGCCTTGTCACCACTCTTCTCCTCTACCTTCTTCTTGGCCGGAGCCTTGGGACGTTTGAAGGGGGCTTCCTCAATCTCCTTGTAGAGCTTGTCGCTGTTGGAGATGCCTGCCTTGGCCTTGATTGGCACCCATTTCCGAGGACCCTTGTTGAACGAGGGGTGGTTGACCAGCAGGTCCGTGTCACCCACTGGAACAGGAGGCAGCTGCGAGTCGAGGCCGTAGGAAGGAAGCTGCGAGTTGAGGCAGTAGGAAGGAGCCTGGGAAGCCATCTCGGAAGGCGGAGTGGAGAACTCTTGCAGGAGCTGATCAAAGTCCATAGCAAGAAATGAAGCAACTGTAGAAATCACCCCAACTCTCTGCTTTTATCCACCCTTTGCTTCGTGGCCAACCAATCAGCATACACAGTAACGGTAGGTAAGGGCGTAGGCAGACACAGTGAGGGGCAGGCACACACGACACTTCTTCACGCAACACGCACAGCTAGAGATGCTCAGTTGAGGGGGTGTGCTTATTAGAGGGTCTATGGGGCCCTTAATAGAGACACTCACAGGGTTGGGCTTATTTGAGACAGTTGCAGGCTTGGGCTTATTTGTTTGCACTCCTTCCCTTGGGCTTTGAAGTCCCAGCACTTTTCCCGACAGCACTTTTCACCAGACCCAGTCCTGCAATCTACAGCCTTAGCCACAGTTTGAATCTGGCGGAAAATCACGCCCAGTACATTCCACCAAAAATCTACTAGGGAGGCCAAAGAAATCACAACACCCCGACTATTGGGGGTGCACTTATTAGAGACGCTTTCAGCCTTAGGCTTGTGCTGACCAATCAACTCACAGCCTTAGGCTTACCCATAGTTTGAATCTGGCGGAAAAGTCACCGGCCAGCTTCAGCACACAGACCCGCCCTTAGGCTTAGGGGCCAGCAGCAAGGGGCCGGAAAATCTACTAAGGGGCCGGAAAATCTACTAAGGGGCCGGGAAAGGCTCTCTATACTACTCAGGTATGTATGCGGAGAAATTTCGTAAATAGTGCAAAGCTTTCGTAGGTAATGAATTTCACTTCTGAGCGCCGCGCGCCGCAATTCTCGTTGGCACTCCTCCCCTCCAAAAGGGGGCGATTTTTTTTTTATTCGATAGGTCTCTGGATTGCGCAGTGTGCATCGAAGGTCTCGACTTCCGTCCGGGACCCGATTTTTGGCAAGTTGCCAAAAACCCGGTTTTTCGGCCTCCGACGAACTTTGGACGCTTAGAATAGTGTTCTGGTAGATCGGAGCGAGACGAGCTTTGGGCCGAATATGTAAGAGACATTGGGCTATCCGATGGTAGGACGCCGTCGGGCTGGGTCCGGGTCTGCCCGGGCCGGGTAGCAAAAACCGGGTCTTTCGACCCAAAAGTAGGGTTTGCGGCACAAGTCATAAGTGTATTTTGCTATAAGCAAATTTCACGATTTTTATGTCGAATAGGAGAGCTCAGATAGTCAATTCCGAAACCGTTTAGAGAAACCCGGTCAGATTTACCCCGAGCCGGGAAATTCACCCCAAAGTTGGGTCCCGGGTTTCCGGGTAAAACTTCGCGCTGGCATAACTCTTAATTGCGTGCTCGTAGCGAGATGGGATAAAGACCAATCGATAGAGCTCGGCGAGCCCTATAACATTGTAGTAGATCATTTCTCTCTAAATGGCCACATTGTGGGTGAAAAATTGAAAAATCGATTTTGGGT
>JASAMZ010001479.1:0-2500 GCA_030248115.1 Linhomoeus sp. GSCO2_2 | reverse complement strand
CGTCGTCGTCGTCGTCGTCGTCGTCGTCGTCGTCGTCGTCGTCGTCGTCGTCGTCGTCGTCGTCGTCGTCAGTAGAAGGTTGCCATTATAAGTGTCGCTTCAGCGTTGCACCAGGGTGCAATGTACTCAGCGTCCTAGTGCTGAAGCAGAGCCCACCGTATCCTCTCTAATAAGCGGCGTATTTTTTGTGCACAATGGAATGATTAATCATCGCGCTTATTCAGATTGGCAAACGATCGTTCAACACGTAGAGAGAGCGCCACCATATATCCTTCCAAATTTGCAACCAAGCAGAGGCAAAACAGTATTATTTTGTCTCTGTGTTTTCAAAGGCTAATTGAGGTCGAGATATGGTAGCAATAAAAAACCTTTCAGTGCGGGCTGCGGGCGGAGCGGCGAACGACGTTCGCGCAATACAAACAGTCGCGCGTGTTATCAGGTCAGCGATTGCGCACGTAAATAGGTACGGGTAGAAGGATTTGACGTAGCAAAAGGTAGTGTTCTGGCTGGGATTCGAACCCAGGCTACCTCTGCAAAGGAACCAGATGGTTCTGGAGGCGTGCTACCAACTGCACCACCAGAACTGTTACGAAAGTCTCCATTCGGCGTCTTGTTGCTAACTCGGATGGACTATAGACTGCACGTATGTACGTGCAACAGTGGTGAAGAGACCCCTACAAAAATGTTACGTATTCCAACGCGGCCCGTGCCTGCTGGAAGGCACAGTGCATAAGTCTCTCCTGCATGTGGTACATACATAAGGCCTGCATTTTGCAGTAAGGCCAACCTGTGTGCCTTAGCATTCAAACTTGCCAAAGAGAAGCTGGTGACGTACGTAACATGGGTAACCAGTCACAAACATGTTTACAACTGTTAGGCAAAGTTGTGCACAATTCCCAAAAGTTGCTCCAGCAAGAGCGCATTAGTGCTGCACTACTGTAGGCCACAGTGCTTGCGCACTGCTTGTGGTCCTAAGTACGTATGCATAGTACGATCAATATCAAGTGTTCTCAGCTGATTGTAAGAACATGGGCAGTATGTTGAGCAAACGTTGCTCACAGTTTTCCAATGTTCTGCCAGAGATCTATACCCACACCATAGAACTAATGCAACTTTCCTAATTAATTGGAATCACTATCTTCGACATTATCCATCGCCCCATCAATAGCATCCATATTCTTCATGACGAAGGTGTGCAGCTGATATTTGCGCTCTTCCCAGGCTGCTTCTTCTGCTTCATCGATATCTTCAATCTTCTCTGCTTTGGTTTCAATCGTCCGTTGCAGTGATTTGTAGAAATTCGTGTGACGCAAGTTGTCTGCTCGGTTGATGATGGTGTCAACCTGCATGTGCATGAATGCAACTAAAGTAGACTTCTCTTACATGAAGTTCTTGTACAAATCAGAATGTCCATTTATACCATGTTGCGGAAGTTTTTGAAGACGTCGGTGTAGTTATCTAAGATGTCCTGAGCGCAGCGTTTCATACAATACCACAATGCATTGTTGTATACATAGTTGTATAGTATGTTATAGTATAACATACTATACGATACAACAATTCCTTGGGCATTTGTTGTACAATACTATGCTATACAACAATTGATGTCAGATTTGGCATACTATAACATACCATACAACAATTCGATCCTATACAACAATGCATTGTTGTATAAAATTGCGGCGTTGTGTGCATCAAATGATGCACAGACGTCTTCGAAAACACAAGTATGGTCACAAATGCTGTGTTGCGGTGGAGTTGTGGCCCGAATGGAGGTTAATTCACTCTGAATTGTGCGGCTGTGCTTAGTTTTCGCGTCTGAAATCTTACCCCCAGGTGACATTATTCGGCCATTTCCAATTTGCCGTACAACAATTCATATTGTTGTACAATACAACAATTGAAATTCCAGAGGCCATACTATACTATACTATACAACAATTCATTTCGGAGTGTTATACAATACTATACTATACAACAATGCAGAATTCTCGGCCAATACTATACTATACTATACAACAATTAAGATGAATTGTTGTATGAAACGCTGCCTGAGCGCACTTAATGTCTTCCATTCCATCTACAGAATCAATGATGACATCGATGATAGTTTCCACTTCATCTTCATCTGTCTCATCCTGATTCTCAGCATCATTGGCTTCTGGTTCATCGAGTTCTTCTCCTTCCTCTGCTTTAGTAGGGTGAGCTTCAGCGTGGTACCTCGTGTTGTGACGCCGAAGGCTTTGCTCAGAAGCAAAGTCGCGGTTACAGATGACACAATATGTCATGTTGAAAGTCAAAGTTTGCTTGAGCAACAATAGTGCTAGAAGACCATCTGCTTGTGAGAATACCATTGATATTTAAAAGAATTTGGCATGGTGCCAGCAGACTTCACGTGCTTCACTGCGATTGTTTAACATGTTGCAACTGTTGGCAAACACGTTCAACTGTTTGACAAACTTCAGCACAATCTGTTGCAGGTTGCTCCACAGTGACACAC